>JAFVLL020017912.1:27500-35555 GCA_021397915.2 Tor tambroides | reverse complement strand
CAAGTAACTTTTATACTCGGACAAGTAAATGACAAATTTACTTGTCCGAAGGACAACCACATGAGAATGCTTAATGTCAAGCCCTGTATATATATATACACACACACACACACACGCACACACACACAAAACCCAATGTATCGGTTTCCACAAAAATATGAAGCAGCACAACTGTTTTCAACATTGATAATAATTAATAAATGTCTCTTGAGCAGTAAATCAGCATATTAGAACGATTTCTGAAGGATCATGTGACACTGAAGACTGGAGTAATGATGCTGAAAATTCAGCTTTGATCACAGAAATAAATTACATTTTAAAAATATATTCAAATAGAAAACAGTTACTTTAAATTAGAATAATATTTCACAATATTACTGTTTTTGCTGTATTTTTAGTCAAGTAAATGCAGCCTTGGTGAGCATCAGAGCCATTTTTTAAAAAAAAGTCTCACAAAAACATTTTCTACTCATAACTGAATTAATATAAAATATGATAATAATAACAGAACATTTAATTTATGTAAGTGAACATATATATTCCTTTATTTTTTTAAGTTTATTAATACATGTGATGATAAAAAACACTTTAAATAAATTTGGCGATGATAGAAAGTATTTGCATTTAATTGGATGACAGTAAAGTATTAAAAACAAATCAAAAGTAAAAAGCAAATATACTTAAATATATTCAAGACTACTGAAGCAAGTGGATGTGAAAGTAATACGATTACAGATTGTCAGAACACATCCTTTCCTTTTATAAGTAACTTTTAAAGCAAAACCCAAGCCAGTATTAACAGCGTTTTACACGGCTCTTTACCATCCTGCTAATCTGAGAGGGAATCCGGGTAAAATCCCAGCATGTGAACACCGGCTTCCAAAATATCTGCAGCACAAGAGTTATGAGTCACTTCACATGCAGATATTAAGAGATTAAAACGCCAGTGTTTAATAACTCATCTCGGCGTTTCACAGCAGAGATACAGTATGAAGAAACGGTATACTATAACTCAAGCGTGGCTCTTATCTCCCAGAGAACCTCTTAAAAACACCACAATGTTATTTATGCATCCAAAGTCAGCTAAAGTCTTGCAAGAGAAGCACAGATAATGACTCAAATGCAAGAAATGGAAGAGGAAAAAACTAACTGGCATTGAAAGCACATCATAAATTAATCACATCAATGAAAATAGCACAAGCAGGCATGAAAGAGAGCTAAAAATATGAACCGAGTGAGTTAGTCTCAATACAAGTTAAGATCTACGCACTGCATCTGTGACATGCTGTTGAATACCACAGAAAACTGGAAGTTTATTCACCTATAACACATTTTCCTGCCTATAGAGTTTAACGCATTGCTAACCTGGAATTTTCCTTCAGTAGGTCTTTAATGCGGTTGCACAGACGCACAGGAACTATAAAAACGTTCAATCATGCACCTGCGTACGCGTTTTTCAAAACATGCAACTTTACACACCTAAACGCCCTCCACGCTAGGTGTGTTTGTGTTACCATCTGACACAAAGCGGGTTATTTTTACCCATCAGAAGCCAAATCAGATTTCCTGACTCCCTACGGGAGATTCAACTTCCTGAGCTCAGTAACAAACCCATCCATACGTGCGTCAGTACCTGTAAAAGAGGCGAAAAAAGCTCATGGAAAAAACCATCAGAATGCATCTGGACGGGCTGAACGCAGCAGGAGGGAGTGAAAATAACAGCTCGGATCAGGAGGGCGAAGAGATCATGAACACACTGCTGTCAGCTTTATCTTACTTCACTCTTGATGAATGTTATATTGCACTGAAATCTCTTGCATCACCGCTAGCATCCATGTTTCACAAGAAAAAAATAAATCTAATTAGAAAATCCAATTACGATATGGCTCAATTTCAAGAGTCAGATCAAAGGGAGTCTGGCCTTCAGGCGACACACAAAAATCCCCAAAACTGCAAGCCCCAATCTGACTGACTGGGGTTATGCAACTTCCATGAGCCGGTGTACGTGAGTTTTTTTTATCAGAAAACAGTTTACGAAGTCGGAAATAATAAGCAACTGATTTTGAAACTAGAATTGCCAGGTTTATGGCAAAATTTGTAGAAATGTAGCATTACACTCTCTCACCAATAGATCCTCTGCAGTGAATGGGTGCCGTCAGAATGAGAGTCCAAAACGCTGGCTTGTTCGGTGATGTTTTCTCATTATAATCATTTCCTATTGATTCAATAGAATGTATGGGAATACTGGGGAATAGCATTACGGCAGCGTGGCGGCTTCACTTTCATGACGTCATGAGCAATCCAGTTCTCTATTATAGATCAGTGGTCTAAACAGCTGATAAAAACATCACAAGTAATCCACACCACTCCAGTACATCAGTTTTTTGTTTGTAATAAATCCATTATTAAATTGTTAAGTTTCCGGGTAAATTATGAGTCCTCTATTCATAATATTACTTCTGCCAGTGGAAAAAGTCTGCATCTTGTTGTAGTCTCACATTAAAATCGTATTAATCCTTATAGATGATGCTTGATGTACACATTTTTCTCCTAATTTCTGGATAAAGATATACTATGAATAGAGGACTCATATTTTAGCTGGAAGCAGTGATTTAGAGTTAAAATCCTTGGATTTGTTTCTTGCAAACAGTTTTTTACTAAACAAGACATTAACTGTTGGACTGGAGTGGTGTGGATTATTGTGAGGTTATCATCAGCTGAGGATCCATTGCTGAGCAACTGATGTAATGCATTTAAATACATTTCTCCAAATCTGTTCTAATAAATAAAATAAACTCATCTACATCTGGGATGGCCTGAGGGTAAGGACATTTTCTGCATTTTCAGTTTTGGGTGAACTGTTCCTTTAATCCAGGATGATGAAATTGTAAACCGTAAAATTAACTTACAGTAACTACATTTTTCAGTAGCCTGACAGTTTTTAATGAGACAAAACTTCAAAAAATGATCAGAAATGTAGCACTTGAAACCTTGTGAAAACTTTGCTACAAAGTGAAAATGTTAAAAAGGGCATTTAAACAATGTAGTGCACACACATTCAGCCTCATTCATCAAACATGAGAATACCAAAAACCATTATATGTAAATTGTCACATTCAACTTAATGCTACAATTATGTTATAATGGTTTTACAGACTTTTTGTAAAGCCAATCGTGCAGTAATTTCCTCTGCGTTTTCTGCAGCACTTTTTGAATGAATGACCACTGTCAATCTATTAGTGCATTTACCTGTGCACATGTACCTGTCTCATGTAAAAAAGGAAATTATGGTTGGTCAGGTGGCCACATTTAGTCAAAATTATAGCTATGAGTTTGAGTTGTGCATGCATTAACTCATATCTAGAGAGCAGAGACTTTTAAAAGAGACTTTTAAAATGCAAAACTCCACATTAGACGGAGCTGTAAATTCCCACTGACTCTCCAAAAAAATAAATCCCATGCCAAGAGATGAAAATAATACAGAAAAAAAATTTAATAAATAAAAACAAAACAACGCTTTGAAGTTCCTCCTCCGCAGAGGAAAATACCGTCTAGACACGTGTGAGTCTCAAATGCCTGAACAATGTTGCTCATAATTACATACGGGATGTTTAGTGCTGCTTCGTGAGTCTGTTTGTGCTGAATTAAATGTTTTCGTGAAATGTACCGTGCACCGTGAGCTCTGCCTGGATCTCGCTGGTCATGTTGCTGCTGTCCGCCTGGCAGACGTATACCCCAGCATCCTCTTCGGTCAGGTTGACGATCTGAAGGCTTCCCCCGCCAATCACAGCAAAACGCTCAAGGCTGGAAAAACAAAACAGAGAAAGAGATACGAAGAGATGAGGATGTGTTAAAACGACTTTTCCTTTCAGCGTTTTCAGGAACGCCAGCCACCTCAAGCACGGCACGGTAATGCCGGATTGAGATGGAATCGAAAACAGGATACAGTATGGATTTCATTTCCTGTGGCTTTTCCTTTATGGCTTGATTGCTCCGAAAGCAACTTCCCCCGGAGTGTTTCACTTGAGGTTTCTCGAGAAAAACAAACTACTGTTCCCGGTTCCTCCCCAATGATTCAGAGGCAGGACGAGACGGAGAGTTAATCTAAGATGAGCTGAGAATGGAAAGAAAAAATAATCAATAGTCACACACAACAGAGGAGAGAAAGCGAAGAGGAAGGATGAAGAGTCGACAGGGTCCCGCTGAACACAGTCAGACCTCCAAACCTCACGTCGCTTTATTAGAATAACACGCCTATGTGGGAAAGAAAAGAAATCACCAATTACTGAGTTTGACTAAGAACGGAGAGTAAACCAGCCAGGAACGATGCCTTCCTACATTCACCGAGCAAAATCCACCCGCTCACTCGTCAAGAAGTTTCTTCCCGAGTGTCAAACTGCAGCTCACAGAGACAATGACACCGGCTGAGCAAATTCTGCTGTGAATTCTTATAGAAACTGAGACATGAATGCAGCTATTTGAAATAGCATGCATCACCATTCAAACGTTTGGTGTCGGTATAAAAAGAAATGAATACTTTTATTCAGCAAAGAGGCATTAAATTGATCAAAAGTAGCAGTAAAAATATTTTTAATGCTAAAAATTATTTCTATTTAAAATAAATGCTGTTCTTTTGAACTTCCTATTAATTAAAGAATCCTGAAAATAAAATGTAGCAAGGTCTCCACAAAAATAGTAGCACACCTGTTTTTAGTACTGATATAATAATAAATACCAGAATGATTTCTGAAGGATCATGTGACACTGAAGACTGGAGTAATGATGCTGAAAATTCAGCTTTGATCACAGGAATAAATTACATTTTGCTATATATCCACATAGAAAACAGTTATTTTAAATTGTAATAATATTTTAAAATATTACTGTTTTTACTGTATTTTGATCAAATAAATGCAGCTTTCTAAATGCAATCTTACCAACCCCAACTTCTGAGAGGTAGTGTAAATTATTGCATAAATATGAATTTCTAATAACTAATAATTGAAGAAATGCTAAAAATGCTCTGATAACCATTTATATTGTTAGAAACTGACAAAAATTTGACCATTTCAGAAAGAATGTTTTTACGAACAAATTTTCACAAATTCACTCTACTTGAGTTTAAAATCCGGGTTTATACATTTTTAGAATGTTTGAAGTTTAGGATAATGTTGAAAACATTCTGTCAATTTCATTTTTATGAACAACTTAATCTAGGAACGTTATTATTCATTATAAAATACTGTTTCTTCTAGACTTTAGCATTCAAGTTAATGGAAACCGTTTCAGAGTAACTAACTAAAAGTTGCTACTAGACAATTATGTTATTTTAAAAATCATGTAGCTCTTACCATAACAAAAGCTCTCTATTACAGAAATGTCCTTTTAAACTTCAACTTTTTGAGAATTTTGTTATCAGCTTAAAAAATGTCATATTAAAAGAACAATCAATTCTTACAATGTTTTCTTCAAACATTTATCAAAAACTAAGACCTTCATAAGAATCAATGAACATGAATGTTTCAGAGCGTGCGTTCCCTTCTCAAAGCGAAGCACCTGATCCAGTGGCAGCTATATTTAGCTTCCCCAGCCACTGTTTGTCTGTGACGAGACAACAGGCGCCGCTCTGAAAAACGAGGTCCCCGAACCCAATGAGAGATTCGTTAAACGCATGAGATGACAGAAGTCAGATGACGCTGCGACCGTGAGCCCCTGAGAGACCTGAGGAGGCGGCGGCGTCCAAGGCCGGATAATTAAAAAAGAAATTAAAAAGAAGACGAGTCTATAAAGTACAAAGAGCCTCGTTAATTGTCTTTTAGCACAGCATTAAAGCACCAGACTGGAGGAGGGTAACAGAGCATGATGGGTAAAAAGTTGGTTTTTAAAGGAATAGTTCAGCCTATTTTGACATTATGTTCCTTTGTAGATTTTAAAACGCACTGAGCCCTTTTTTGCACTTTGACATTGTTTATTCACTCAAACCCGAAGGCTGAAAATTAAAACTAAAACCATAAAAAACTATACATTTAAAATTAAATACAATTTTTTTCTTAGTTTCCAAGTCAACATTTAAATTTTAATATTTAATATAAAAAATGTAATATTTATGTTTAGTTTAACTTGAACTGAAAAATATTTTATTACTAAGCTATTTTGATATATTAAAAAATAATAAAATAAAAATGACATGCAATTCATAAAACTTTAACTGAAATTAAATTGAAAACAGAAAATATAACAATTAAATCTAATTTAATATATTAAATTAAAAATAACACTGAAATGGTCACTACCGTTTTGTCATTTTATTGAAAAGAGATCGGGTAAAAAATAAAAAATAAAAATCAATCAATCAATAATTTTTTGGGTGAACTGTTCCTTTAAATTAGCACAAAATTCAACCTTTATAACATCTGAGTTATTTGAAATGAAATCTTTAAAATTTAAACTTTTTAAACCCTGGTGGATACAGGAAAAAAGATACAATCAAGTGTTATTCTCTCAAACTTTATCTTCGAGAACATCTGGCTGAACATTAACACACTTCAGAAGGATTCTTATGTTAGCTGCACCGCTTTAGGATTTATTATCCTCCATTTCCCAGAATTCCTCCATTCAAAGGCCAGTATAAATTTACTGTTGTTTGCTAACGCTGATCAACCATTAAAACCGTAATAAATTTACTATAAATGTTTAAAACACATGCAAACACTTCCAGGATGTTGTGCGTCGTAAATATAAACACGAGGGCGAGATTTCGAAGTAGAATGCATGATATTACCATTAAAAAAAAAAAAAAAACATAAATCAGAGTATTGCACAAAGAGGAACTGCTTGTTGAAAATTTACGCCCATTCATCCAGCATTGGCGCCTCAGAGGGAACTGCTGAAGGTGCGTTTGTGCACGACGCCTGACTGGATTTACAATACACTTATATTACAATGTTCCCCTTGCAAATAGTCCAAGCTGATGTTTGTGTTGAGAAGAGGTCGAGTATCTGTCATCAACACAAACATCCATCTTACCGCGTCCCATCTGGAATACACAACACTGTTCAGTCTCTGGCTGGTTCATCCACGTCAGCGAGGACAAAAGGTGTTCTTGTCAGTTAAGCAAACCACTCGCATTCATCCCAAGAATTCCTCCGTGATCCGCTGGCTTTCTGTAAAGCACTAAACAGCATTCCGGCTCTAATCCATGAGATTCAAACGTGAGATAAGACAATTACAGCCGCGCGACGATCTGGGTCGACCCCTGTCAGCTTCCTATTCATATCCCACACTCTTTAAATGATTCCAAACATGGAGAATCTGGCCTCAGATCAGAAAGCATTTATCTGACCCGTCTGGCCAGAAATCACTCAAGGATTGGCAGTAAATGAGTGTTTATGCGCGGCCGGTAATGAATGAGCGTCTGAGCTGATAAGGAGGTTTTCACACACCAACACACGGTGATTTGTTTATTCAGTTCCCGCAAGCCGTTCCACAATCTACAGATTAGACTTACAACAACATGCCAGAGAAGCAAACAATGGAGGAGGGTGAAGAATGTGACTTATTCAACACTGGTTCTCCATGCTGAAATGCAAGGCCTCTAAGCACACAAGATGTGTATGTTTTAAGCTTTCGGTCTTCATTCTTGGCATTTTTCTACCATTTTTCTTACCTTATTTTTCTACTCTCCCCTCATGTCATTCTAAACCAGTATGGTGCTATTTATTTATTTATTTATTTTTAAGAATTTTCACACAGTTCCATTCCAATCCAAATAAAACTATAATATATGACTTTTTTATATTATATATAATGGTTAACTTCTTATAGTTTAATACAATTACTATTATTATTTTTTACATTTTTATATATTATTATTAGGGCTGTCAGTTTAACGTGTTAACTTATTTTAATCGCGTTATTTTTTTTTTTATAACTAATTAATTATTTTAACGCACTGGCCCCGCCCCCAGACCTGTACGTCATCTTACATTTCATATAGTTGACTGTTGGCAACAACTCCATAAATGCAGTTATGACCTAAAATTCAAGATATTTGTG
>JAFVLL020017912.1:0-22500 GCA_021397915.2 Tor tambroides | reverse complement strand
GGGACAGATTGTTAGTGCCACACCATTCAGCCAGCTGTGCCACTTCCTCTCTGTAGTGCGTTTCATCGTTGTTGCTGATGAGACCTACCACTGTTGTGTCATCAGCGAACTTGATGATGTGGTTGGAGCTGAACTTGGCAGTGCAGTCGTGGGTCAGCAGCGTGAAGAGCAGCGGGCTGAGCACACAGCCTTGTGGGGCACCTGTGCTCAGTGTGGTAGTGCTGGAGGTGTTGCGGCCAACACGGACTGACTGAGGTCTTCCGGTTAGAAAGTCCAGGATCCAATTACAGAGTGAGTTGTTAAGGCCCAGTAGGTTTAGTTTATTTATGAGCTGTTGTGGGATTATTGTGTTGAATGCCGAGCTGAAGTCAATGAAGTCTTTATTTTCTAGGTGGGTAAGAGCCAGGTGGAGGGTGGAGGAAATTGCATCGTCCATAGAGCGGTTTGGGCGGTATGCAAACTGGAGCGGATTGAGTGTGTTGGGGAGGCTGGTTTTGATTTTTTGCATGACTAACCTCTCAAAGCACTTCATCATGAATAGAGTCAGTGCTATGGGATGGCAGCGGTTTAGACAGGACACAGGTGATTTCTTTGGTACCGGTATGATTGTTGTGGATTTGAGACATGTGGAGACGACTGCCTGGCTCAGCGAATAAATCTGTTAGGACATCCGTCAGCTGTGCAGCACAGTCTTTCAGCACATGGCCAGGTATGTTGTCAGGACCCGCAGCCTTGCGTGGGTTAATCCTAGATAGGGTCTTCCTTACGTCGGCTGGAGACAGACGGGGCGCCTGGTCGTTGGGAGGTGTGGGCAGTTTTTGTGCAGGTGTGTCATTCTGCATTTCAAACAGTGAATAAAAATGGTTGAGTGTGTCGGGGAGGGATGTGTCATCATCACAGGCCTGTGGCGGGGGCTTGTAGTCAGTGATGGTCTGAATGGCTTGCCACAGGCTCTACTGTCTGTGAAGTGACTGTTAATTTTTTGAGCATATGACCGTTTTGCAGTTTTGATGCCACAGGACAGATTGGCTCTTGCTGTTTTGAGGGTTGCTTTATCTCCTGATCTGAATGCTTCATCTCTGGTCTTTAGCAGCCCACGAACCTCTGCTGTCATCCACGGCTTCTGGTTTGCACGTGTGGTGATGGTCTTGGTGACAGTCACATCATCAATGCACTTTTTGATGTAAGCAGTCACTGTTTCAGTGTATTCTTGTAGGTCTGTGTGGTTGTTGTAGGTGGCTGCCTCTTTAAACATGTTCCAGTCTGTGCACTGAAAGCAGTCCTGTAGTGTTGAGGTAGCATCATCTGGCCAAATTGTGATGAGTTTTTGAACCGGTTTGGCGAGTTCAGAAGTGGTCTATATGCTGGGATTAGAATAACAGTGATGTGGTCTGTGTCCCCGCGGTGGGGGTGGGGTAAGCGTTCTTTTCTGTTGTGTAAACAAAGTCCAGTGTGTTGTTTCCCCTTGTTGCAAAGTTTACATGTTGGTAGAACTTTGGCAAAACTGTCTTTAAGTTTGCGTGGTTGAAGTCACCGGCTATGATGAAAAAGCCATCGGGGTTATTTGTTTGTTGTTCACTGATGGCGCTATACAGTTCACGAAGCGCGTCCTTAGCGTTTTCACATGGGGGAATGTAACTGCGACAATAACAATGGCCGTGAACTCCCGCGGCAGATAGAACGATCGACACTTCACAAACGTAAACTCCACCAGTGATGGACAGTGTTTTGATACTACCACAGCATTGTTACACCATTCTTTGTTGATATACACACACAAGCCACCACCGCGGGTCTTACTAGAAAGTGCCGTGTCTCTGTCCGCTCGGTAGCAGGTTAGCCTGTTCAACTGAATGGCGGAGTCCGGGATGTTGTCGTTTAGCCATGTTTCAGTGAAAACAAACACACAACAATCCCTTGCCTCATGCTGTGTAGGCCGACTGAGTTGAATTAAGTCCCGTTTGTTTTCCAGAGAGCGAACGTTTGAGAGCATGAGTGTTGGAAGAGCTGGTCTTGAGCCGGGTTAGCTCTTAGCCTAGCTCGTATACCTCCGCGCTTCCGTCCTCTCTCACACCGCTTGCGACGCCGCCTTGTGTGGGTAGCGTCAGTAGGCGAGGCCGCGGTCTCAAGGTCCGGCTTCAGCAGTAAACAAAGGCCTTGTAGCTTCTCAGCAGCTGCCGGTGAGAGTTTGTGTTTGTATGCGTTGCCTATATCCAAAAGGCTTTGGCGATCATTGATGTGTTCTGGAGAGAATTCCTTATGAATTGGCGGTAAATCGACAATATTTGGAGACAAACAGACGACATTAAAAGACATAAAAGCACCGTCTTTGGAACCCGGAGCAGCCGCTGCGTCTGATCGCGCCGCCCAAGATGGTCTGCGGTGATTGGTCCGATTGGTCGATTTCATTTAAAGCAGCGTTTGTGAGCGCAGTGCTGCTTTGTGTATGGCGTTACCGGGGAAACAGCTATTTTTAACAAGCGGCACCTAGTGGCAAAGAATGAACTTGCATTTTCATTCAGACCAACGTGAAAATCCAGTTTTCCCAGGTCAAGTGGGCGGGCAATATGCTAATGTTTCATGTTGACTTCAACATGAAACGGCTTGGGATTCGTTTTAAAAAGGATTCGTTTCAATGATTCAGAGTCGACTCTTTCTTTTGAGAGACTAACTTTATACACGGTGCACTTTCAGATTTAAAACTTTGCAGGATGTTTTCATTCACTTAGAGCTGTGTTACACACTGCATGAAAGCTCATTTTCAAAAATCCATAATAGGGGCACTTTAAAAGTTCTACTATATTTTAAACCATATAATATATACACATAATAAAATATAAATAAATAATAATCAAACAAACATATAAATAAATTAAATAATTAATGTGCACAAAAGAATAGGGTGCAAAAAAATTAATATTATAAATGTTACCTTGTACTAAGCTGAAGTACTAAAATGCCCTAAACTTAAATAAAAATAAATTAAAAGTAAAAAGAATTATTTAAGAAAACAAAAACACAAAGTATCTAAAAATTCAAATAAAATTCAAATAAAAACTGCAAAAAAAAAAAAAAGCTAATTAATTAAAATATTTATAAAAAAATTTATTAATTTGAAGTGTCATTTATGTCATTTTCAAGTTTAATACTCAGGGTAAGTGGTTAACCCATAATCTTAGTATGATCAATAGTAATATTACTGTTTAGTGGCATAGATCACTATTAATCTAATCCACTATATGCTGGCAGACATCGGTCAGTTCTGCTGTTGACCTTGAAAGCTTGGAGTTTGGTTCGTTTGGATGCAGATTGTAGATCAGTATATGCAGTAATACAACTCGAGTGTGTAAGGGGATAAAACGCAGAGGGTTAGGAAATGAAAAGAGACAAAGCGGCAATAAAAAGCATGTTAATCGCTTTTGCACGTCCACAATGCAAACATCGCCAAACCCGCGGCTGAACTCACATCAGGGTAAATATACCAGCACAGAGGGCATAATAATGAATGACAGAGCGCCATAGCCCTGACAGCCCATTTACATGCCGTGACAATCCAGTCCTTTCTACATTATTCATGTCCACCGCATGACAACAGCCAACCATCCTCAGGAAAAGCGAGCGGGAGAGAGGACACCGGCTATCAGGTAAACTATGTAAGGCAATTTACGGCGTGTAAATGGCGAGTGTGGCTTTAGACGAAGCCACGTTCCAGATAAGAGCATCATAACTATGCCGCGCACATGCAAAATGACACAATGGCCACGTGGGAACGCCGCGCGGCTCTATAATATCCATTTACACAGGCGTCAGTAATTACCTCCGCCGGATAATACGGATATTTTAGGAATTTGGACAGACGTTGAATAGTCGATAGTGCGATTAAGAGCAACTGAATGGATTCTTTTTGTGTTCTCCGTGGCGCTGATCTGTTACGAGTTTGCTTTAGTATGCCAAACCACGCCGAGGAAGGGCGACTGCTGCCAGTGAGTGTGGATCTGAGGAAGAGAGAGTTTGCTGTCCCACCGAAGAGCTCTGATCTCATATCTGTACAAATTTCTTGCATCCAGCAAAGAATTTGACAAATCTCTGTGCCAACATGATTTTTTGGTGTTTTTTTCCTCATGGGTTCAGGTAAAGACACAGTTCTGATACTCTTACCGCTCATCAATTGGCCGGTCGTTAAGCGTCCAGCGAATCACTGGCACAGGGTATCCCTTCATGACGCATGGCAACAACACGCTCTCCCCGACGACCTTCGCCACAGCAACCGGGCCCTGGAGAGTCTCCAGTTTTTCTTCAACACCCGAATCTGCAAAGACACACAAATGTGATTGTACAAAAATAGCATAAATGTGACTATAAAATATATCAGTAAACTCACAATTCAATGAATAAATGTCATAATAATAATAATAAAATTATTATTTTAGTTATAATATATTTAATATATAGTAATAATAATATAATGATAATATATTTTAGTGCTGTCAAACGATTAATCGCAATTAATCGCATTCAAAATAAAAGTTTTTGTTTGCATAATATATGT
Organism: Tor tambroides; assembly: GCA_021397915.2. NCBI lineage: Eukaryota > Metazoa > Chordata > Actinopteri > Cypriniformes > Cyprinidae > Tor > Tor tambroides. Next base: position 17,951 of record JAFVLL020017912.1, on the reverse strand, counting down.
ATGTGTGCTGTGCTTATTTATTATGTATACATAAAAACACACACATTCAGTATGTATTTTGAAAATATTTACATGTATATGTATTTATATATTTATATTATTATATTTTATATTCTATTTAAATATATTTAATATATAAACATATCATATTTTTCTGAAATATATACATGCATGTGTTTTGACTTGCACAGTATTGCCAAAGCATTGCCCACTACATGAATAAGGAACTTATATATATATATATATATATATATATATATATTTATTCATAGTCATCTTGCGAATATTTGACAAAATAAAATCAGAATTCAATAAATCAAAAATTTTATTACCATTATTTTCATTGTTATAAGATTTTAAGGTTTTAAATAATAATAAAAATGTATATATATATATAAATATATATATCTATAATCTAATGTTTAGATTCTCCATTGGGTGATCAACTTCTTATATGAATTTCAAGGTAAATGTTATATACAAGAAACTTCTACCCATATGCTTTATTCTGATAAAAAATGGTTACATGCAGAAATCTGATTACTGTGCAAAAATGTAAGAATTTCATCACATTTTTTTTTTAAAAATCCGTTAAAATAACTTAGTTCTGAAGCATTTACAATCACAGCACACTGTGTGTGTGTGTGTGTGTCTGTACCTGCAGACACCTGTAGTTCTGCCTCCTCTGTGGTTTTGGCCGGTCCCAGGCCGTCTATGGTGCAGCGGTAGAGACCGGCGTCGCTCTGAGAGGCGTTGCTGATGACCAGAGCTCCGCTGGGCAGCTGTATGACCCTGCCGTCCAGCTCCACGGCCCGACCATCCCTCTCCCAGCGGGTGAACGGGACGAGCTCTTCTGTCACCTCGCAGCTCAGCATCTCAGTGCCGCCCGCGCACACCGACACACCCTCCGGCTGACTGAGGAACCGCGGAAGTCCTGCGAGAACGAGCGGATCAGCTGCGTTACACTCCTACAGTAACGCTCATTTAATCTCTACACTGACAGAATGAAGAAATTAAGCGAGAACAATTCAAATAACCAACCCCGAGGAGCTACAGATGGAGATTAGATGCTTTGCTAACTCTGGAGAAATTAAGTAAATAACACTAATGGTCTTGTCAAACCAATTAGCAAATAAACTTGGGAGACGAGCAGCCATTAAGCATGTTTGAACAACACAGCGGAGGGTTTGTTCACGACCATATTCCGCTCATTTTATTAATACACTGATTAATGCATACTAATTAATTGAAGAGGCTCATTTCAATGTAGAGAAAAGGATTTGTCTTCGAATACCAACTTGCTAATTTAAATAGAATTTATTCAAACCCTGACCCGAATTAACATTCATCTCAAATAAGAAATAAAATAACAGTTTTTAAGGAAATATATACTAAAAAAAAAAAAATTTAAAAAAATGGTAAACTGCGATCAAATCTTAGCACAATATTAAATAAAATAAATAAAAAAAACACTCAAAAATATTATGTAAGTCATTTTCTAAACACACTTATATATTTAAAAAAATTCTAAATTATAAAAAAATGTATAATACACACACACACACACACACACACACACACACATAACTAAAATAATAATAATAAAAGTAAAAAAAAAATAAAATTGGAATGAGACTTCCAAATTCTTGATCTTTTCCTCCTTTGTTGTGAATATGACAAAGGTAAGCATTGTATGGAGAAGAGAAAGATTTAATCAACAAACACTCATTTTGCACAAGAGTGCACTAAATGTTTAATATTTCATATAAAAGGAAAAATAAAACTCTTTGTGCCATCAATTGCTTTGAAAGTTCATCAAAAGACGAAGCACAAATAAACAGCACTGAGAATCCTCACACACAAACACAAACACACCAAGAAGATTGTTATTTCTCTCGTCTTTAATCTCACACTATCGAGTCTGCAGTAGTTCAAAGATGTTCCTGAAGTTAGTGGAAGAGCTTTATAATTCACCGTACAGACTGCACTCTCTCTAACAGCTGAATGTATGAGAGCCCAGAGCGTCTCTGACATCCTAATGCTCTCCTGGGCTATTTATGTGTCCTGGCTGATGTAGGACTTGTTGTGGTCTAGAAGCACTAGAGTGGGGTGTGTGAGAGAGAGAGAGAGAGAGAGAGAGAGAGGTCTGCTGACAGGTCTGTAAATTAGCCCGAGCCTACGACCCGATTCACAGACAAACACACATACACACACACACACACACACACACACACACACACACACACACAGCGCTTTTAATGGCACACAAAATCCCAGAGCGCCGACGCAACAGGCCTGAAGACACGACACTCAAACGGTTCTCCTTCAGTGACGATGTGCGACTGCATCAGGACTCAAGCTGGGCAAATAAGGACAGAACAATGTGCTGTTGGCAGACGGAGCCACTGTGTGTAAACACTTTACTGAGCCTGTCAGAGAGAAACTCATACAGTTCACATATGCAAACATACATTCAGACTAGACGAACACTAATACTCCGTCTGCACTGATAAGACCATCATAAACACACAAATCACACACACACTGACAAACTCTACCAATACACACACGCATTCATTCACACACAAACTCTGCTTACACACTGCTTAATTTACTTAAACTAGCACTTGTACTACTAAAAACAAGTTGGCAACTTTGTAACCACGTAGCAACACGCACGCCACTGTAGCATTGTGTTGGCTAGTTTTGTACCCATGTTCCTCTAGTGCATTCATTCATTGAATCACACAGAATCTGTGGCTCTGAGTTGTGAAGCTGAGCGACAGAACATCAAACAGCTGCTCTGTCAGCCTGCTGGTATTTTGAGAAGGAATACATGAAAATCCCAGCACACCACAGACACAAAACACACACACACAGGAGGAGTGAAGATGCCAGTGTATCTGCCTGCAGCCCACACAGAAACCAAACACAAGTGTTTGTGAGAGTGTGTGTTTGTGCAAGCATGCAGCTCCAGCAAATAATGTCGTATGTGATCCGTCCACACGCTGTATGCATGTCTGCAAAGATCTGGCCTCCGATCTCACTGCATCCATCCCTGATGTGACGGAGAGACACCGGAGGGGAATCATTAAACACAGCTTGGAGCCGTCTACAGCCTGAAGGCAGACAAATCCATCCACACACACACACACACACACACACACACACACACACACACGCGACAGACATTCACACACCAGCTCTGAGGCCAGCTCATATTTCTCTCACTGGAACGTGTGATTCTGTTCTTTCACTCGGAGTTATGAATGAACAGTTGGTGTTTTTAAGGACTTCCTAGACATTCTAAGTGCTGCGAGCTTTACAACTCATCACAGTGCTAAGAGCAGCTACGCTAGCGATATATCAATTTCAGTGCAGATGAGATTAGGTCACCTATATATCTACACCTGAGATATACCAAACATTTTAAATTTAAACTTTTTTCATTATTATTTTTGCTGCAACCAGTGTAAATTTAATCAGCAAAATCATTAACAGAAACCTTTTATAACGCAGAGCTTTTTTAATTTATTTCATTTTTATTTTGTTATTAATAATGACAAAAAATGTCATTGTGATGATAATTAAATGATTTTAAATTAAATAAACTGCTGATGAAAATATTATGAGGAAAAAAATAACAGTGGGCAACTAACAACGTACAAATTATTTATTTTTATTTTTTTTTACCGAAAAAATAAAAAAATCTAGAAAATAAGATTAAAAAAATAAGATTATAGAAAATAAGACTCTTTTAAATAATTTAATCGAAGTCATTGTCACAACGTATAATCAATGTTGTTTTTATTAACAATGCTATTTCATTTTTTGTAGATAATATATAAAGTTTATTTCTCTTATTTTATATAAATAAATAATTTGCATTAATTTCTCATTAAATAAAATGTTATTGTTATAGACTAAATTAAACTGACCATTTATTGAAAAATGGACAATTAGACTAATTTTAAAATGTTACAATTTAAGAATAAAATGGACCTGATTAATATGGATAAGATCAGGGGCGTGTTTACGTTATGTGGGTCCCTGAGCAAATCTCCGGGAGGGGCCCCCACAATTGCATTCCTTGGGGGGTGATGGGTTGTGTTGTTGCGCCACGGTTGAAATCGCAATCAACAAACAAAAGGTAAATTTGGATTTTTTTTCTTGCAATTGCAAGTTCATCTCTCACAATTCTAACTTTTTTCTCCAAAATTTCATGGTTATTTCTAACAATTTCAAGTTGCAAACTTGCGATTCTGACTTTTTTCCCCATTTCCCAATGCGAAAAGTCAGAATCGAGAGATAAAAAGTTCATATTGTGAGTTCATCTCTCGCAATTCCAAAAACAAACAAAAAATTGTGAGCTATAAACTCGCAATTGCAAGAAAAATCTCTTAATTGTGAGATAAAGAGTCACAATTGCCATGTATGGAAACTAGCTTCTATATGAAGTCTCAAGAAACCATTTCCACTTTAAAGAATCTTTTGTGTAATGAAAAGATTCCATAGATGTTTCTTCATGGAACTGCAGATGTAGTTAAGAGTGAAAGTGAACACACTGAACACCTCCTCAGCTCTCTCCGTGTGTCACCAGATTCCCAGAGCTGACACATGCACACGTGAGAAATACTAAGGTGTTGTCACATTAGATATCACCCTCAAAAAGTGTCCAGAAAGCCTCTTTCCAAAGGGCTGGTGAGGACTGAGGCCTTCTCTGTATCTCTGTCCCCTCCTCACATTCCACCGCCGAGCAAACAGATAGAAAAAGCTCCTTCATTCATCGTGGATTTCATATGCCCTCCATAAACATCTGCTCCTCCGGTTCCCTCGCACTTCCCCGCGTGTCCGAGCGCTCCAAGAGCAACACGAGACCTCACACGCGCTCACGGGGGGAGTGTAAACAGGGCAGCCGCTAACAGGACACTCCCCAGACCACACAGGGTCCCATTCAGATGCACGACGCGGCTCAGAGCCGCCACACAAACAGCTTTCAGTGCGACGCACGGCGGTTGCAGTTGGCCTCACGGTACTGCAACAGCCAAGACGCTTGTCTTTTGATGGAAGGGACAACTTAAGACCCAACTCCTGATTTACATGCGAAACAGAGTGATATTTTTAAAGGAACAGCTCATTTAAAATGAAAATGTCATTTTCTGATGGTTGTCATTGTTTACTCAACTTACTTTCTTTCAGGGAACACAAAAGTAGATGAAGAATCTGTGAAGTGACCAAAATGTTATTTCTTATTTTTAGATAATATATAAAATACTTATTTAATTTAATTATTCATACTTAATTACTATACATATATAATTATGCATGAATTTCTCAGTAACTAAAATACTACTTCCATTGACTTAACTGAAATTGACAAAATCTTTAAAAAAAATTTGACTATAATTAACTATAAATAGACTACATTTTAATTTATAAAGTAAAAAAAATGACTTTTTGAAATGTACTTTCAGACTTACTTTCTTCTGAGCAACACAAAAGGAGATGTTTTGAATTATCTGTAAGGTGACCAAAATGTTATGATTTTTAGATAACATATGAAATATTTATATTTGATATAAATATATAATTTTGCAGTGATTTTTTATTATTATTATTATTAAAATTGACTTAAAGTGACCCAGTGCTGTGAAGCTTCAATGGGCAAAATAGCAGCATAAAAGTAGTTCATATGCCAGAAGTATTATATTTCACTATATTATATTTTTCTTAAGTCATACAACAATACTCCTGTAAATCAATATATACTATAGTAAATCTCAGCTGCATGACTGGTTATATCGTTGCAAAAATGTAAACTGAATTATCGCACAGCTCTATATACACTAAACAAAAATTTGGTGTAGAAACAATTTTCAAGAGTAAATTTCACGAACAGTTAAAAAGAAACGGAAAGTAACACATTAAATGAATGCCTTCAGAGGTCTTGGAATATTGCGCAGGAACTATATTGTCAGCTCCTGGTCATTATATGCACTCACTGTGTTCTGAAATTCAGCAAAACATCTTCACAAATGAAGGTGAGTAAGTGACACGATTTTCCTTCATTCAAGCTCTCTTGAATTTCTGATCTTAAATTAAGGGTCAATTTGAGACTTAGTAATGCAGCCAGATGCTAAACTTCACACGAGAGATGTGAAACAATAACCGCGGCAGTAATAGAAATATTTTCAAGCCCTAAAGCTAAAACCGCACTGAAAGGTGTGAAAAGCGTTAGAGACAGACTGCAGGAGCGTAATGAGTCCGAGGACAGACAAACGAGCGGCTCAAATCGATACGTGTGCTTCACTAATGTAAAATCAATCACAGGAGAGGAGGAGAGGAAGTGAGAGCCCTCAACACTGAAACAAAGAGGAGCTGCCATTGTTGGAGGAGGAAACGCTTGAATATAAATGATTGTGCCACTGCGACAGCTGTCACTATGGCAACACAAACATCTGGAGCACATGTGTGCGAAAATGATTCGACATTTGATGCATTTAAATGCAAACACACACAGTGTGCTTTCATTAACATCTCTGGGACTGAGGAGAACGTCTCAAATATGTTGGTTTCTTTGTATTTGGAGTAACTAAGTAAACACTGATGCTACTAAACTACATTCAGTAGCTTGACAGTAGCTCCGCTTTCTTCAAAATTGGATTCACACAGATTCACATATTCAAAGTCATTCTACATCATGGCAAATGGACAAATATATACCACATTTAATATATAAATGAGTTATATATATTTATACAACAGTTCTTTCTGGTCCTCGAATCTGATTGGCTGATAAGAGTGTTGCTGATGTTAGAGTCCAACAGAACTCCAACAGCCGTTTCACCGTAAGTATCACTCCGCTTGCCGAAGCTGCCGTATTTCTCACAGCGAGTGTCATGGCGGAGGCCCAAATCCACTGAAATTTAAAAAATAATATTGTTTTGTGTCATGGAATGTAGTTTTAAGAGCATTTTTGGCGAGAATGTACTTGTATGTACTTCAAATATGCTGTCTGTTAATAAAAATAATGTCTATTTGAAAATTTGCATCGATGTTTTTGGAGATGTGAGCTCCAGAGCGTCAGCGGGCATTCGGCGCTCATAAACCCGTGGAGAGAGCGCCTCACCTCGGCCAGATCTTCTGGAATTTACCGCTGGTTCTGATGTCCCTGTAGTGGTTAAACGTGAGATATATTTTGTTTTGGGTAAATCTAACGGGCAGTCTTTTGTCTCATTAATCTATTTTTTGTTCCAGAGCAAATAGTTTTGGCAAAATCTCATCATGTTTATGTAACTTTAATGCTGTATATCAGAACGCTGCCTTTGTACTTTTGACTGAATTGCCTAGCAACTTTTATTATGGATGTTGCTGTTTATTGAATATTATTCAAAAAATACTATTTTATATAAATAATAGTAGTATTTAGTATTGTTAAATGGTGTGTGTGTGTGTGTGTGTGTGTGTGTGTTTGTAATGGTGGTTTCATTGTTCCGCCATTAGATGGCGACAAGAGACTGTTTTACGAGTCAGCAGTAAAGAATTTTAAATTGAAAAATTTTAAATTTTTAACAATGAAGTTATTTTTATTTTCAAAACCAGCTTGTACGCAGCCAACATGCACTGAGCAGCACTGTCATCAGAAATCACCCTTAACAGATGAAAGGATAGTACGAGCCTATCAGACTTTCAAGCTAACGGTGAATATGAGATTGAAATATGATCTGAAGAATGAATGCTGTATCAGATGCAAGTAATCACGATCGCTCGGTCAGTCTCTCTCTCATAATACTCAAACTACACATAATACACCTCTTTTATTACAGTAATACAATAAGCTTTTAATAAAGCAACTCAACATTCCTTCGTTACTAGTTCTAAAGTGACGTTTTGGAACTTGGGCTCAGCTGTTAAACTGTCAACTTTAGATTTGAATCCGTGGCGGAAGGAAGTACAGAAGAGGGTTTTTAAAGACACTCCGTTGTTATTTTATGTATTTACACACTCGTGCCATCGAACTGTTGTATAAATGCAATATCACACTCGTAGACGTGAGATAAGGCTGTATATCAGTATGCTGTGATTACCTACAGCCGAATCACAGCCGTGCCGATATACAGCCATATCTCATGTCTACTCGTGTGATGCTGCTCATATATGATTTATTGCTATAAAAAAATGTTTAAATTAAAAAAAAAAAAAAAGTATAACAATTTTTATTTCTATTTTTAGACTCATTCTGCAGTAGTTAAATGATTACACCAGTTTGTAGCTGTCTTTATAAGTGAGTCATTGATTTACACAACAATAACAATTTATACAGCGACAACACTGAATCAAAAACACTGATTCATTCAGGAACTGAACGTGTTTGTGAATGAGTCATTGAATTGTTCACTGAATCGATTTGCTCAAAAACAATGTTTTATTCAGAAACTAAACAAGTCACTCTTTGTTGACGAGTCACTGAATTATTCACTGACTCGATTTGCTCAAAAACACTGATTTATTCAGAAACAAAATGTGACTCTTTGTGAACGAGTCACTAAATTGTTCACTGAATCGATTTGCTCAAAAAAACAACAACAATGATTTATTCAGAAACTAAACAAGTCACTCTTTGCGAACGAGTCACTGAATTGTTCACTTAATCGATTAAAGAAGCAAAATGCTCCTGAATCAGAAAACTGATTCATTCATAACTCATCATTGTCTGTGACCCAGAAAAATGGCACTCTGATTAAAAATATATAGCGTACTACACTTATTTTCAGAAGAGGAGTGTGATTATAGTTCACCTACTTTAAATGATAAGTAGCCTGGCATGGTTCAGTTTCAAAGCATCTTCCCTCACATTGCTCTCTTTCTGCTTTTAACATTCAGGCTTATTATCCGGGAGTGAAAAGAACTACGGCACGCCATCAGAGCTCGGGTTTAAAACTCTCACCGATGCTCTGTGTTTAAGGACACACACAGACCTTAAAACCAGAGCACAAAACAATTCTGCCTTACTGCAACCCGCTCCTCTAAAATAGGACAGAAATGTTCAAAGATGTAAATATATGCATGTGAAATTACCCACGGCCTTCTGTAAATAACTCCTGAAGGCAAACGAACCGTGAGATGCAAAGTTTCACATGTGAGCCGACGATCTCCGGCATAACGTGACTGTGTTAATCTTTAATATTTTAGTGATTGTGTAATGACCGCAGAGTAATGACATATATGCTATGTTTACTGAAGGCGTTAATAGAGTCACAGAGCCGGCCACAGCATTAATTCACTTCCAGTGTTAATGGGGAAAGCAGCGAACGCTGTTAATGCAGAAAGCAGAGTGGTGTTCGTTTTAAAAAGGTCCAGATGCATTAGCTGAAATCAGATGAAGTATACGGTGTAGCTGTAGGCACTCAGGATGAGTTCGGGACTAGAAAAGCTTTCGTTGAAAAGCACAGCACCTTAATGAATGCAGAAAGACTAGACGTCAAAGGGGTCATTTCATTTCATAATGAATTTTCCTTCACCTTTCAGTTTGATGAACTAGCTAGACATACTCTGAACGGCAAAACTCCCTGTCCAGTCCAACCAGACCATATATCAGTAATACCGCTACTTTGATGAAAGTCAGCAAGCAAAAATTTGTCATAAAAGAAAGTCTTAATGGTACAGCAGCATTAAAAAAAAAAATAAATAAATAAAATAAATGAAACCTTAAATTAAATATTAAAATATTTAAAAATATATCATATATAAAATATATCAAAAATAAAATCATTTTAATTGACAGAAACTTTAAAAATAAAATAATACCTGAATAAATGCATTGTTAATAAAAATGTTTAAAATAATAAAATCCATAAAAATTTTAAATAATAAAATAAAACTAAAAACTAAAATAAAAGATTATAAAATAAAAATAATTTTAAAAATACAATAAGTAAAATAAATAAACAGAATAAATGCACTGTTAATAAAAAATGTTTAAAATCCATAAAAAATAACAACATACAAAATAAAAACTAAAATGAAAGATTAAAAATAAAAATTATTTTAAACTTCTATATAACTCATGTATACACACACACACACTCTCTAAAATAAAGTTACATAAATATAAAACAGCACAGCTTTTAGCATCTTCATATCCTCAATAACACAGCAAATTAAATAGGACGGGCCAGAACCAGAACGACAAGATGCATAATACTTGCAGGTCTGAAGGTGAACTCATTAAAGTGGAGACACAGCAGGAAGTCAAGGACGATGGAGAACACGAGGTGGAGAGATCATCCAGTCATCATTAAACTCCATGATGGAGTCCGCTGACAGGCCAGATCTTACAAAAGGTCAGCGATCATCTCCAGACGACTGCACACAGGTCACTCAGATCGCTGTAGAGATGAGCAGTCTGAGGTGAGATCGGAGCTCTCAGCATCTGCTGGAGCAGCGGGCATGAGCTCGTGTTTGTCTCTGATAGACGTGGGGTGAGACGAGACCACAAATGATAAAGGTCAAATGTGTCTGCTTCAACCGGAAGTTAATGTATTCCTGTTCCAGGATCAGTCATTCCACTTACATATGATTGATGAAAGAACTGGTGGAGAATCTGACTGGTGAGGCTGAGAATCAGGATTGGTGAGACCGAATTCATCCTTGTAAAAAAAAAAAAAAAAAAAAAGAATATAAAAAATATTATTATTATAATATATTGATTATATTAATTAAAAAAATATTATTAAAATATATCATTAAAAATATTTGTTATAAAATAAAAATAAAAGAAAGATTGTAAAATAAGATGAAATAACATGAAAAAAACAATATTTAAAAGAAATAGAAAACAAAATAAAACTTAAAAGATTCTAAAATGCAAATGAAATAGCAAAACAACCAAGATGTTAAAATAAATAAATAATAATAATAATAAAATTGATAAATTGTTCAAATCAAATGCAAAATACATAACAAATAGAAAATAACTAGAAAAAATAAACTAAAAATATTATCAAATAAAATTAAATAAATGAGAAAAAACATTTTGTGGAAATGTTTTTTTATAAACTAAAAATTCATTGAAATAAAAAATAAAATACAAAATTAAAGATTATGAAATAAAAAATGAAATAACAAAAGCAAGCTGTTTAAAAAAAAATCTAAAATAAAATTGGTAAAACATTAAATTAAAATAAGATTAAATAAATACAAAATCAAATAAAAAAAGATTGTAACAAAATGAAAAAAAGCTCTGAATAAAATAATAAATCATAATTTAATAGTAAATACACAATAATAAAATAAATACATAAAATATAATATAATACATTAAAAAAAAAATAAAAAAAGAGTGGAGATTATCTGACCGACTGACGGAACAAGGCAACCTGTCCACCTTAAGTTGCGGACAAGCAGCCAATTCAAGATTTTGGCTGCTATAGTATAAGAGTTAGGATCTGTGGGCGGCTCCTCTAAGACTATAGAGCATCTAAAACCATCAAACTGTTCAGCACACTTTATGGAACACAATTACCTCGAGTCGTCTGAGTTTTCCTGACTCAATTTGCCTCCCTCCTCTGGAGCACATCGCTGTGAGCTCAACACACCCATGAGAATTCCAGCAGCCGGACCGATAGTTCTCGATAAACAATCAGGACAAACTCATTTAATCAGCTTTAAAGGATTAGAGGTTTATTGAGCTGAACGGGCTCGGTAAAAACACCTCCACGAACAACGCTTCTGCACCAATCACGCATCAGGGACCCGTCAAATCCCTCCAATCAGGAAACAATCGATGTCCCTCACAACCTTATGACATTAGTCGTGTTCATTTATGACCTCAATCTTCTCATACCTGTGTGGGAGGTGAAAACAAAAGCAGGTACACCGTTTTAAATAGCTAGGGAAAGTTCAAAGGTCATAGAAAGAAGGAAAAACACCTCAGTTGGAGTTGACGGCATATTTAATTTGATACAAGCCCGTTCAATGTAATTCCAAACCTTCTTTTCTGTATATTCTAGAGTAAAAAAACTGTTACAAAACACAATATATCCCACAATATGGACTTTTTCACATTACATTAAATGCGCCATCTATGACTACAGTCTATAGGAGGATCAGAACATCTTGATGCTTCTGGGACGGGTCGCTGGAGAACCTGAGGACTACAAACGGCCCGTGAGCGCAGAGACGCAGTTTGAGGAATCATAGAGGTGCGCTTGACACACATGAAAACAAACCCACATGCAGATACCCTCAAACTGATGCTCGCTTTTACAGAAGAAGAGAAACCATCCAAAAATACACATCAGAAAGATGTGGAGGAACCTGGATCGTTCACGACTAATTTGAGTCCACTCGTAAATCACATAAACGAGAAATGTTAGGTTTGATTGAATTCCCAGTAAAACGTTGAGCGCAGTCAGACGCAACTTACTGAGCATTTGCAAGACTTTGATGTGAAGCTGTAGAACTTAATGAAAGGAGAGAGAGAGGAACTTTATGGGAGGAGGATAAATATGGGCATACATTAGAGCTGCACTGTGTGTGTGTGAATAAGAGACACACTATGTAGTAAGAGAAAACATTTCTCATGGTCTGACAAAGATGATCACCGTATCGGAGTACAAAACTCCCTCAAGATGTTTCTTCATTGTTTCTTGGCTTGTCGAACTCAAAATACCCTAACAACCCCAAGACAAAGCTCTGTCAGACACATAGAAACACACCAAAAACCATCCAGAACAGCCAAGTTCTGCTAACCCAGGGGTGGGCAAACTTTTTGACTCGAGGGCCACATCAAGTTTTCCACATTAAGTGACGGGCCGCATAATATGTTTATGACAATTTTTCTGACTTTTTTTTTAATTCTTTTTTTTTTTGTGGTGTGACCCATACTCGGAATTTGTGCTCTGCATTTAAACCATCCAAGTGCATGCACACAGCAGTGAACACACACCCGGAGCAGTGGGCGCCCGGGGAGCAGTTGAGGGTTCAGTGCCTTGCTCAAGGGTCTCACCTCAGTCGTGGTATTGAGGGTGGAGAGCTGGTTATTCACTCCCCCCACCTACAATCCCTGCCGGACCTGAGACTCGAACCCACGACCTTTGGGTTACAAGTCCAACTCTCTATCCATTAGGCCACGACTGCCCCATACATTCTAAATTGACACTCACTTACTACTGTACTGTATGGATAACACTGGCATTTGTTCTGATACTGGAAAGTCTACAGAGCATTTTAAGCATTTTTCAAAACAAATGAACACTTTCATTTTTAAAACAAGTAACTTATTTACAATTGTGGCAGTTTTGTAGGGTATATATTTTGACTTTTTAGTTGCTGTGCGACTTGAACGTGGCATCTGTCAAAAATAGACTAGGCGCCTATCTTTAGCGAAGCAGCGTGGAGAGCCACTTTTGAAACGTGCCGCGGCGTGGCTGGTGTGAACAAGCATTGACTGGAGCGGCGCTATGGTGTAAATCAGGGGTTATATGCATTACAGCGCCATCTATTGGATTTTACAGATATTGAACCAAATTAGCTATTTTGGACCAACTGCCTCACGGGCTGGATGAAAACGCCCGTAGTTTGCCCACCTCTGCAGAGTCGTATCATTTTTAAAAATCCCTTGCGGGCCGCCACAGGAGTGATAGCAGGCCACAGATGGCCCGCAGGCCATAGTTTGGACACCCCTGTGCTAACCATACTGCTACTTGTTTATGAAAATAAAAAACAAATAAACATACTTAGGACACCCTAGCAACACTTTAAAAATCTTAATATCATATGCAGTGTTGCTTCTCAATTAAATGTATCTTGTTGATGACTTTTATATACACTAGTCTATTGGGGCTGGACAATAATTCAATATTAATATACATTGCAATGATTTTTAAATAAATTTCTGATATTTTATTTGATATATTTTGATATACATTACAAGTGTTTCCTATACATTGATTTATTTGTGGAGGTTGACCTCGTTGAATAAACATGAGCACTGCACGTTTCAAAATCAAAACGCAGCGCCAGTGAATGGATCTTTGAAGGGAACCGACAGTCTTGAGAAAAGTTTTGATGGGATTTTCATTATATCTGATAAAGTAGCATTCATGAGCGCAGCTCTGCTTTGTGTTCAGCCGTTACCGGGAGAACCGCTGTTTCTGCCGCTCCAGAAGTGCCTCCTGCTGGCAGAGAATCAATTTGCACAAGTCCAACAACATGTTTTTGCTGTTGCTCACTCTTTTTTTTTTTGTTTTCTACAGCAACTCTCAGCACTTTTCATATTCTTTATCCTGGCTGATGCACTTTTGTTTCAATCTATAAGAATAAACAGCATATGTTACAGTTTAAAGTTAAAGATATTAACAAGGTGAGTCTGAGAGTCTCATGTTTATTTAACGGTAATTTCACATTTCTTGTTTGTATGAAGGCTAAATACAAATAAAAGGTGAACATTAATTTATTTGTAACATTTTTATTTCTAAAATATTATATAGTTTTATAAGAGGAGATTTCATAAGAGTTGGCAAAGTCATTTTTCAGAAGTGTGTAGGTACAGTTGGCAGTTTTTCGGAGGATTTTTAAAATATTGTTCATATCGATATCAGAATTATATCGTATCGACCAAAATTAAGAAATATAACTTGATAAAAATTTTGGCCATATCGTCCAGCCCTAGTGTCAATAAATCGCTTTTGCACAAAAAGTGGGTTTTTGCTTGTTGTTGTTTTTGCACGACTCTATGGAATATTTACTTTTAATTAGTCAACTGTGGAATTGTGCGGTCAAATATTTTTATAATGACACTCAACTGTATAATTAAAGGGATAGTTCACCCAAAAATAAATTATTTTATCATTTACTCAGTCTCAATTCATTCCAAACCAGTATGAGTTTCTTTCTTCTGTTGAACACAAAAGATGACGTTCTGAAGAATGTGGGTCAAACAGTTGCTTGTAGCCACTGATTTCCATAGTATTTTTTCCCTCTACTATAGTAGTCAATGGCTGTTTGTTTACCCACATTCTTCAGAACAGCTCCTTTTGTGTTCAACAGAAGTAATTCAAACAGGTTTGAATTTCAAAACAAATTCAAACAGGTCTGAAATGACAACCTTTTCCTTTATTTTCTATATATCTTGATCCATGCTTAAATGGCCAGTCACAAATAGTCTCAGCTCAATTATTTGTTATATTCTGCTCTCTAAGCCTTCCTTCCACATAAAACAGCAGAAATAATCCAACAGATGTGTCGTTCACCAGGCCAAGCACCTGCGGATATGAATAATCAACTTTCCAACCCTCACCGAAGGAATCATGTTTACGAGAGTGCAGCAGAGCAGTTATGTTTAGGAAACAGCCCTTCTGTAGTTTTTAGGGAAGTTTTCGGGGCACGGAGCTGTAAGTTGGACTAACCGGCTTTAAAGAA
Organism: Tor tambroides; assembly: GCA_021397915.2. NCBI lineage: Eukaryota > Metazoa > Chordata > Actinopteri > Cypriniformes > Cyprinidae > Tor > Tor tambroides. The sequence continues at coordinate 2,528 of JAFVLL020017912.1, read as the reverse complement.
AATTGACTTCATAAATCGTCAGCAAAAGTAGCGGCTCAGTTTCTTCCTGCCTGGCCCGGGGCGCCTCCGTCAGCTCCCATAATGCATTTCTGTCTTGTTTAATTTTACGGTTGCTATTCCATAAACACAGCAGAAACGGTGCAAGTGTCTCTGCAGGTCTTTACGATGTGGAGTGGAAAAACCATCCAGGTCCCATTTTAACCCTGAAAATAATATATAAACAATAATAACAATTTAAAAGTATAATTCTAATAAAATTTAATGTAATAAATACAAATGTAAATATTAAAATCCATTCAAATTAATTTATATACACACTTAATTTTAATAATCAGTTTTTTTAATTTAATAATATTCTAATTATTATTATTAATACAAGTCATTTTGGATCGCCGGGGGGGTGGGGGGGGGTGGTGGTGAATGGATATAACTAACGCATTTGTCCGTGTTTCATTCCGTCTCGAATCGCTCGAGAAACAGTATCTCTTCCGCGGCTCGGTATGCTTTCAACTCGTTTTTTAGTCTCGAGCAAGCGACTGTACGACATTCACGTTTCATGATTTGACTGATTTTTACGTAGAGAGGGTGTTACGTAAAAACCGCACTAAAAGAAATGATCATTCATGTTTTCATAACTGCTGGTAAAACTCAAAAACGAAACTAAAATTAAAACATCTTTGAGAGCAAGGGGGCCCCCTAGTGTTTCGGGGGCCCTACGCAGCTTGCGTATTCTGCATACAGGGAGGATCGGCTCTGCATAAATGTAATCAAAATCTTCATTACTATTACGATTTTGTTGTTAATTTAGCTAGTTTACCTGCTTGACTCCAACTCTTTGCTTCATTTTTGCATAAAAATACCTCTGTTTAGTATATATTCATAGATTGTTTTGGCAGCATGAACCTGGAGTGACTGTCATTGTTCTGTCTTTAAAGGAAAACTCATGACAAAACAAGAGAAAGACCGTTTGTGTGTGTGTAAAGAGAAGAGAGACGCTCTGATGGCATTGGAGTGTCACACTCTTTTTCCTGGCGCAATGAATGACTGAATGAAACGGCCATTAGCATATGAAATAAATGTTACCAAACTGTCAGAACGAGCGCCTTCTTGCTTTAAATGATCTCCTGTGAACTGTGAAAAGGGTTGAATTGAAATACTGCGTGTGTTCATCATACAGGCTGCCCTGAACTTTCAGTGTAACGACCCCAGGGATTCCTCAAGTCTCCTTGCCGTGCACCGCCAGCTAGATCTGAAAACACGGACAAGGCACTTAAACGCATGCTTGTGTGTCTGCGTGTGTGTGCGTGTGTGTGTTCTAGTGCTCTGCTACAGCATTAATGATGCTTCCTATGAAAAAATAGAGGAACAGTAATGCCTTACCTCTAAAAGCCCTTCAAATCATTCAAATGCATCTTTGTAGGTTGAGCTAATAGGTTAATAAGGCTTCATCAAGTTAAGCATCATTAGTACAACTCGTACAACGAATATAGTGGTTTATTAAAGGGGGTCATATGATGCGATTTCAAGTTTTCCTTTCTCTTTGGAGTGTTACAAGCTGTTCATGCATAGATAAGATCCCTGAAGTTGCAAAGACTAAAGTCTCAAAACCAAAGAGATATTCTTTATAAAAGTTAAGACTAGACCACGCCCCCCTAAAACGGCTCATTCAAACACGACCCCACATGTCTACATCACGATGTGGGAAGACTTGCAAAACACCGCCCAAATGTATACGCAAAGAAAGAAGGCGTAACTTTTATTCTCGCTGTAGTATTGTTGCAGCCGCCGGCGCTATGTCGTGGAGACGCGGTGTTTCGTTGTGAAAGAGAAAGTACTTTGGGCTTTCAAAAGAGGACACAACTACAAATCAGTGGTTAAGTTGTATTTACAACACTGTTCCAGAACAGTTCAACCCAAATATTAAGAGTCTGTGCAGCGCATTTTAGGGAGGACAATTTCCTGAACCTGGGAGAGTAGCCTACAATGCTGGCTTGCACAAAGGCTGTTTCTATAAAGTTGGGCAATTCCAACTTTGCGAGGACAGTCTGACGCTTCTGACTCACAGCCTGTATGTACGTTTCTGCTACTGACTATTCAAACGTGAGTTTTGAGCAGTGTAGAGTAGCGCTTGTTGTTTGTTGTTTCTACGATCACAAATGCAGACATGGTAATGTTTACGCGGTGCGATGCAACGCGATGCGTAAAAAGACAGTATAAGTCATTATAATCAGTAATTATGTTCCCACTGGATGCAACAGATGCCTCGTTTATAATGGGTTTTATTGTTTTTGTCAAAGTGTAAGAAAGTTGCGCACATCCCACAAACCCAAACAGGGCTGAGGTGCAGGACATAAAAAAATCAAATTATAGCAAAAGAACAAACGTAATGTCCACACACTGAATTGGCTGCTCCATAAAAATATTTTTTCTTTATTGCAACGTTTCAACCATCAGGTCTTCGTCAGGCACAAATATTTGTGGTTATTTGTGCCTGACGAAGACCTGATGGTCGAAACGTAACATTTACG
>JAFVLL020017911.1:0-14450 GCA_021397915.2 Tor tambroides | reverse complement strand
TGAATTTATTTAATACACGAGTTTCACAATTTGAGTTGAATTACTGAAATAAATGAACTTTTCCATGACATTCTAATTTGAGATGCACCTGTACTGATGGCTCTATCGATCCGCTCGATGGAAAAGCAGCAATAGGGATAAGTATCCCTCAGTTATGTATCAAACAAGGTTTTCGATTTGCCAGATAACATGTCAGTCTTCTCTACAGAATTAGTAGCAATTTTGTGGGCCCTTGGGTGGGTGGAGGGACAAGGACCTGGAAGAAATGTTATTTGTTCAGATTCCACTGCAGCACTAATGGCAATTAAGGGCAGGCAAAGTGAGGCCAGACCAGATTTAATAGTTGAAATTCTGATTGCATTAAATCGGGCGATAAAAGTGGGAAATATAGTGGGATTTATGTGGGTTCCAGCACATGTAGGGATTCAGGGGAATGAATAGGCTGATGAGATGGCAAAAAAAGCTACACACAAGAGTGAAGTTGATTTGAAATGCAGAGCACAAATTCCAAGTATGGGTCACCATACTTGGCCACATGTCACGTCCTTTCCTTTCCTATCAGTTAGCTAATAAATCTCAGTCTCTCTTGAACATGTTACAGTCTCTTCTTCTGCTTCCTGAACAGTTTGTTAAAAAATAAATAAAAGTCTACTTTTCTTGATAAAAGAGTAAACAAACTATGCAGCATAAGAAAATTGAGCATGCTATAAAACTCATAAGAGATTCAGACTTGCTGGTGTCACATGACAGAAACTCTGATTTTATGGTCCTAAATGTGGACTCGGGACCTCCTGTGGAAATCTGCTTCATGGTCAGTTTCAGTCCTGATTATGTTATCACTGTCTGATTCACTCTGAGATCTACAATGTTATGTCTGGACCTTTAGAGAGGAACAAAAGCTCTGTGAAGGTAGAAGGAATGCAGCACAATAATCACTTTACCTCAAATATTGTGTTTTCATTATCATTGGAAGCCAAACTCAAAATCGAAAATAAAATTAGATTAATCGCACAGACCTGAAGTGTGAGAGAGATCTCTGTTCTGGAGTGTGAAAAGCAAAAACACATCAAAGAATATATTGATATTATATAGAAATGGTTGGCAAGACACACACTCAAAAGACAGCATTCAAGTAGCAATAATAAATGGCCGTTTTATTTAATAAAGTGTATTTTCTTAATTTCTCCAGTACCCAAAGCAGACTCATCCCTACTTAAAGGAGAAGCAAAAGAGGATCGGTTACCAACCTACATAACAGTATATCTTGCATCTGCATTTTCTAAATAATAATAATAATAAAGAACAAATTAAAAATAAATCTCTCTTAAAAGTGCTACAGCCTTTTCTTAAGCTTCATGAACAATAACGTTTTGCACATGTAAAAAAAAAAAAAAAAATCCTATTTTCCTTCATAAAAGTGTAAACAAACTACCAGTCATACATATGCATTATAAGAAAAATGAACATAATAGAAAACTCATAGAATAGCACAATGATATAATTCACACAGTGAATCAGTATCAGTGTGTATCTTCTGATGTAATTTTAAACTTCGCAGTTGTGAAAAACTCTTTCCACACAAAGAACATGAATGTGGTTTCTCCTTTGAATGAATTTTCAGGTGACTCTTCAGGTCTGAAGCCCTCAAAAATATTTTTCCACATTGATCTCATTCATACAGTTTCTCTCCAGTGTGGATCCTCATGTGAACCTTGAGACTCTGTTTGCTTGTCAAACTCTTTCCACACTGAGTGCAGATAAAATAGTTCTCATCTCTTCTCTTCTTTAAATCTTTCTGTTTGGTTTGAGAGCAAATCACAGGTTTTTTCCAGTTTTGACATGATGTTTCTCCTCGTCTTCATTCAGTTCTTCATTCTCATCGCTTTCTTTAATCAACTCTGAAATGAAAGTAAAATGTTTAATTTTCAGTAAATTGCAGAGAGAAATGTGAAAAGAAAGGACATAAAAGTGAACCCTGTTGTAACGGTGGAAAGCAGACAATTGCTACACAAATTTTTTTATCATTTTGTTGCATTTTTATAATTTTTTTTGTACCTGAAACTTTCCTGAAGTGAGGTATATTGTTCTTCCAATTATTACTTTATAATAATAATTAAACATTTTTATACATTATAAGCACAAATTCCATGTTTCTGTAGTGAGAACGATTAAATACGGTTGATAAACTACACAATTATCTAACATATTAATTTTGTTTTAAAAAAAAAAAGTACCCAATTCATAAAAAAAGTGTTTTTGACATAAAACAAATGAAAGTGGGGAGAAACTCACATTATGAAATAAATGTTTTTCTCCAATGCATGTTGGTCACAATTTTTGGCACCCCTAGAAATTCTTAAGAATAAAATAACTCTGAAGTATATTCATTCATATTTACTAGGGATGGGAAGATTCACCGACTCACTCAGCATGAAAAGTTTACAATGCGATGCATCAATTTAAAAAAGTGTGTATCAGATAGAAGTTGGCAATTAAATCGCGATGCATCGTTTCTAACATATTTGAATATGGCGTATCACAACACTATGGAGACCTGAGGAAAAGCGGGAATTAAAGTCCTTTATGTCGATCATGAATCAGATCGATCCACCATGGCAAACAGCGAATATATTTGTGCTGTTTAATGCATTTGAGACGTTGTGTTTTCCTCAGTGGATAACTGACAGGTATCCTGTCACAGGTATATTTTTCATCTGTAAATGTTAGAAAGTCATGCAAATATATCCATTTTGCTTTTAGGAGTGGGCAAGGCTTAGGCCGCGTGTCCACCAAAGCGTTTTTAGCCAGCTGAAAACGCCAGGCGCTCTGCTGAAAACGCTCAGCTGTGAGTGCTTGAGAGCGCAGCGTTTTTTTCCGTTGAGACCACTGATCTATATATAATGACTGGATCGCTTATTGCGTTCTAAAATGCCGATAGGCAGTGAAGCCACCGGAAGTATTCAAGCCGCCATCTTACTATTCCCTACCGGCAGAGAGCACCATTGAAGTACAGCTAAAACACTGACCTAAAATCACCTGATTTGAAGCAAATCAGTCTCACAGGATTAGTTTTTATGTTAGGTGTATGTAAATTCATTTTTACTTCAGATGTTATCGGCAATGTTTATGGTCTTTTTGGGCAGGATAAGCTATATATTTAAATTGTTTAGTTGGGTGTGTCTGCTGCACACTGTCGACACAGGTAACCGGTCCAACACAAAATATAGCCTATTTCTTTATGTATGTAATTATTCAGAAATTATTAAACATGAAGCTATTAGTATCAGAAATTGATTTGAATATACGATGAATAATACAATAGTCTATGTTGTACTGAAATGAAAAGTTTAACTCATTATGCAATATCTTGGAAATAAAGCTTCATGTCTTTAAGTCCGTACTGTATGTAGTCAGTTATTTCTCTGAATAAATTATGTGTATTTTTAATGTCCTGATTGAGCAGCATCTATTTCAGCTCTCCAAGATATGTTTACTAGCATTACCATTTCCATGTAAAACGTTATGTATATGCTAAATTAATAATTAATTTAACCACAGTTTAAATCATTACCTAACGAATGCTGTTAACTAAATCATTGTTGAAACATTTGCAGCAAGCCTACTGTACGAATAAAAACACTAACAATATTACATAAACAAAGAATAACTACAAGGCGAATGAAGGTATATGTGTAACTGTTAGGCTATACAAAGCATAAATCTTCAGATTTCAGAATGATCATTTGTTATATATGTTGAGGTCATGTCCATCTGATGTTTATCATGTTCATCTGATGTTCGCTACTGTAATGAACGTAACTTTTTAATGAGCATGGGAAATTCCCGACATTAAAAAAAAATAACCGTTTACATGCTCAGGGTGTTTGCATTGTAAGAATGTCAAGGGATACTTCAGATATAAAAACGCTGACTTTTTAGGTGATGTTTTCTCATTAAATTTGTACGATTTCCTATTAATTCAATGGAACGTATGGGAACAGTGGGGAATACCAATATTGCGGCGCGGCGGCTTCATTTTCATGACGTTGTGAGCAATCCGGTTCTCTATTATAGGTCAGTGGTTGAGACGCTATGGTTGCTATGATATGAAATATCCGCTGAAGTGTATGGCAGACGTGTTGCGAATGAAATGTTTCTCCAAACATTATTTTTCATAACAATAATATGGTAGTCTGGCATTTCCATCTGGTAAAGACATAAATACTCAGAGACAAGAAATATTAACTTCTCCAATGTTGTTCAGTTGTAGTACAAGCAGGGTGGTCAGTATTAGTCCCGCCCCTCCTCCACTCTGATTGGTTGGCTGACTAGAATGTGACGGTGATGAGCGCGGCGTTTTACTCACTGAAGTTGAACATTCTTCAACTCTCAGCGCTGAGAAAAAAAACGCCCAAACACTCAGCGCTCGGCACGCTCCTGACGTTTTAAAAAACGCGGCACTCCCATTGAGAACAACTGAAAAAAATACGCTAGTGGCGGGGGAAAATGCTTTGGTGGACACGCGGCCTTACGTGAGTGAACGAGCGCTGCTGCGCCCTAAACAGATGGAGTGCAATTGTAACGCAACAATTAGTAGACGGAAAGACGTACGGATCCATCTGCAGAGCTTTTATTTACAGATGTGGTCACAATCAGGCATGGGTCAGACAATGGCATAAAGGTATGTAGAAGACAAGACAAGAGCAGTCCGGTACACAAGCGAGGGTCAATCGATGGCGAACGTAATCCAACAGGGCAAGACTAGAGAGATAATCCAGGTACAAGGCAAAAGTCCAGGCAGGGGCAAACAGAGTCCGAACGGCAAGACGAAAGGGGTAATCCGAAATACACAGGCAATAATCAGAACGGCAGAAAACAGACAAGGCTAGACTAGACTAGAAAAATAAAGCAGGCTCTGTAAAGTAGCTATCAGTGATAAATGCTAAACAATACTCTGCGATCTGAATGAAGTCGTCCAGGGCTTATAAACCGTGTCTGATTGGTTACAGCTGTGTGTCTAATCAGTGCAATGGATGATGGGAACTGTAGTTCAACAGACATCAGAGCAGCTGGTTATTAGGTTGTTTTGGCTGCTATTACTTTAAGAGCTGTCGCTGCTGAACGTGACACGGATCTGACACGCATCATAATTTCTCTCAACTCTATCTTTTCTGAACCACTTCAGGTCGGACCCATTTCAGTCTCTTCTAATGAGCTGAGGAGTTGAATCGAGTGTGTTAGATGAGGGATACAGTGATGGGATGCTCCAGGACAGTTTTGAAAACCATTTCAGAGACATGTTCTTAATGTAACTCATATATAACATATTACATGCATGCACAGTTTTATGGCAGCTTTAATCGCCTTTTTGGTAACTTCATGACTTAACTGATCACGACATTGCATGCTCGTAGATTCTTTCGTGATTTGATATGAAATGATACAGGCTATGCGCACGCTGGCACCTTTGTGCGCGTACTGAAGAGCACGTGCTGCGAGCACAGTACAGTTTCCGTGCTCGTTTGACTCGTGCCTGATGCTGAAGTGAAGTTGAAGCGCGCGTCTGAAACGTCTCCCGTTTGATGTGCTCCTAAAGACGTTCTGCGACTGAATAAATACACTTCTTGTCAAGAAAAAAGAGACAGAATTAGCAATTATGAGTGGGGTGGCCAACCCTAGGCCCCGCCCCTGCGTTAACGGCGTTAAATAAGTTTAACACATTAAACTGAAAAAATTAATCGCCTGCGTTAACGCGCTAATTTTGACAGCACTAGATTATAATAATTATTTTTAAATATTATAGGCACAAATTCCATGTTTCTGTAGTAAGAACTATTAAAAATGTTTGATCAGCTACACAAATTATCTAGCATAAATGAATTCTGTTGAAAAATAAAATGTACCCAGTTCATAAAAGTTTTTTTTTTTAAGTAAAACTGCCAAATGCCAAAAATAAATCTGACAAAAAAGTAGTTAATGTCGCTTGTTATAGCAGGATAAAACAGATTTTATTGCTCAACGCATTATTGTGTCATGTTTGGTGAGGATGCTGCATCAGACCTGAAAGTGCTGAATCTGAAGATGATCTACTTACTGTGATTGTTTTTTGTATGCGTGCGAAGAGAAGATGATTGAGTGAAACTCTTCCCACATGCAGTGCAGTGATATGGTTTCTCTCCAGTGTGGATCGTCTCATGAGATTTCAGATGTGCTAACTGACTGAATCTATTGTCGCAGTGTGAACACTTGTAAGGTTTCTCTCCAGTGTGGATATTCATGTGTGCAATAAACTTAGCTTTTTGTCTGAAACACTTCCCGCACTGATCACACTTGTAAGGTTTCTCTCCAGTGTGGATCCTCTGGTGCAGTTTTAATTGTTCAGCTCTAATAAAAGTCTTCTCACACTCAAAGCACATATAATTTCTCACACCAGTGTGTATCTTCTGATGTAATTTTAAATTTCGCAGTTGTGAAAAACTCTTTCCACACAAAGAGCATGAATGTGGTTTCTCCTTTGAATGAATTTTCAGGTGATTCTTCAGGCATTCAGCCCATAAAAATATTTTTCCACATTGATCACATTCATACAGTTTCTCTCTGCTGTGGATGTTCATGTGTTTCTTAAGTTTTGATGATGCTGTGAAACTCTTCTCACACTGATTACATGTGTATGGTTTCTCTCCAGTGTGGATCCTCATGTGAACCTTGAGACTCTGTTTGCTTGTCAAACTCTTTCCACACTGAGTGCAGGTAAAATAGTTCTCATCTCTTCTCTTCTTTAAATCTTTCTGTTTGGTTTGAGAGCAAATCACAGGTTTTTTTCCAGTTTTGACATGATGTTTCTCCACGTCTTCATTCAGTTCTTCATTCTCCTCGCTTTCTTTAATCAACTCTGAAATGAAAGTAAAATGTTTAATTTTCAGTAAATCGCAGAAAGAAATGTGAAAAGAAAGGACATAAAAGTGAACCCTGTTGTAACAGTGGAAAGCAGATAATTACTACACAATTTTTGATCATTTTGTTGCATTTTTAAAAATTAATTGTACTTGAAACACTCCTGGAGTGAGGTACATTGTACTTCCAATTATTACTTTATAATAATTATTAAAAAAATTTAAACATTATAGGCACAAATTCTATGTTTATGTAATGAGAACTATTAAATATGTTTGATCAACTGAATGTTTGTATTCAGATTATCAAGATGGCGCCGCGTATGGCTGCCGTGGTGTGGAACGCTCCCATTCTTTTACTGTTTTTGTTTGTTTGTTCTGTTTAGTCATTCTCTTACTATCAGTTTTACCAGAGACGAACTACTGGACATAAGGCAACACACAACGGACAATTTTTTTCCAGTTTTTGATTATTCAGATGCTTTGTTGGATGTGCTAGTCAGAGGGGCAGCGGTCCTAGTCAAAAGTGCGCTCAGACGGAAAAGAGGGAAGTGCGACGGCGCGCTGGTTAAGCTCCGCGAACGCGGCTTCCGAACAGCGCTCCCTAGTATCCATCTAGCGAATCTCCAAACACTTCCTAATAAAATGGATGAACTATTCCTCACCCACACAAACAAGGACTTTCAAACTCTGCTGTATTGTGCTTCACTGAAACCTGGCTGAGAGAGGCCATTCCGGACAACGCGCTTCATTTGCCGGGCTACCAGCTGTTCAGAGCGGATCGCATCACGGATTTAAAAGGGAAAACGAGAAGTGGTGGACTATGTTTCTACATAAATGAAGGTTGGTGTTCAGACGTAACAACTCTGAAGAAGATATGCTCTCCTAATTTAGAGGTGCTCTTCACAAACTGTAAACCTTTTTACTCACCGCGGGAGGTTTCCTCTTTCATTCTCGTGAATGTGTATGCTCCTCCGGACGCGTGAGCGCCGCGATGCAACAGCTGGCTGAACAAATAACTGAAACGGAGCAACGGTACCCGGACTCTCTATTAATCATTCTTGGAGATTTTAATAAAGCAAATCTCTCCCCTGAAATGCCAAGATACAGACAGCACGTTACATGTCCCACCAGGGACAGTAATATATTGGATCACTGTTACACCACAATAAAGGATGCATATCACTCTGTCCCACGAGCAGCTTTGGGGCTCTCTGATCACTGTTTGGTTCATCTTATACCGACCTACAGGCAAAAACAGAAATCAGCTAAACCTGTAATAAGAACTGTTAAAAGACAGACTAATGAAGCAGAGCGGAGTGTTTTTGAAGCTGCTGCCACCTATCTGTAACTTCATATATCAGTTTCTGTGAGGATATGTGCATCCCCACCACGACATTCTGATCATTCAATAAATGATGTTTCATTAACAAAGTTCGGGAGGAGCACGTCAGATACTTAACCTAATTAGACACAAGTGGTACTCAATCAAGTTAATCAATACACGGATATAAATACAACTGATACACCTCCATTCATTTGATGGTTAATCAGCATCCGGTCTGCACCTTTTGCCATTGCATCACAGACTCGACCTTTCTCGTCCAAACAACGAGACTATGCCGGGGATCTTTTCGGATCCTCCGGCCTATCTGCCGGCCCCAGGATCGGTCTTTCTCCGCCAGACACGGCCGCCGAGCTCCAGGCTTCGTCGCGGCCGCTGCTCTCTGCTCAACCAACCACACGCTCTCCTCCACCGGCGTCACTTCCATCCTCTTATCATTCGGATGCCCGTTTTTATCCGTTCCAACAATTCCTCCGATTGGGAAAGTGGACTGTATTTAAGCCTAAGGCAAACGCTGATTAATTCCGATGCATCGTCTTCGCGGAGGGTAAACAAGCGGATTTGCACGATCTTACGTCACCCCGCAGCCAACCAGCCAACCACACTCTTAAATCCATTCCAGCGGCTAATAGATCAAGAAAAGCCGGAACTTGCCTCGCTCGACACTACCATTGTCCCGCGCAACACCCGCGAGCGTCAGGTCGCAGCAGCAGGCCTTCAACGAGCCTGGGCCGCGCCCCAGTTCTCACCGCAGCAAAGCCTCACTCGCTTCCCGCTTCGGCCCAGCCTTCACCGCGGCTCTGCCGGCTGCAGCGCCGTATGCAGCCGGGCCTCTAGCTTCTGTTTCCAGATGCTAGCGCGAGGCGGCCCCCGCTAGCGGCGCAACCACCAGCGTCGCCAATAATTCTCAGGTAAAATCGCTAAAGGCAGGTAATTGTTGATAAGTTGTTAAAGGACGTCGCGACATCATTGAATGTTAATGTAACTATGACACAGTGCCTAGAATACACATTGGAATTACTTGGGGTGCTTTCCCACTTGGTTCGCTTGCCTGGTCCGAACCCGAGTTCGTTTGCTCCCCCCTCCTCCTGCCCCCGCTGGACTGCGTTCATATTATTTTATTTGGGTCCGAACTGCGGCTCGTTTGCGTCATCGAGCCAGCAGCTGTTTACCCTGTTGCTTAGTAACGACGGCGCGGGAGAAGGCGGCAAAATGCATAAGATTGCGCTTTTGTATAATTACGTTTTTGAACCGTTCGTTTTGTTTACAAGCTTCAGTGCATAAACCACTTACGTGTGTCTTACAATGTACTGCTAATGCTCTAAGAACACTGACAGCGAACAGAAATGAGACATACAGCTTTCTGGTTGCAGTGCGTCAGTCACGCTCGTCAGGAAAGTAAGTGAAACACACGCACAAACACACATTTTTTACGGCATTAATAGCGGTTCACTTCCGTGATTTGGTACGATTGCGTTCACATCAGCAGCGAACCGTACCGGAGTTCACATGAACCAAACCCCAGACCACACTTTTTAGGCGGACTCAGGTGCGCACTTCTTACCAGTATCTAATTTACACATAGCATTCCTTAAATGGATGGATAAGATGGATAAGATTAATTTTTGTTTCGTGAATAAATTTTTGATCACAATCATAGTGTACAAAAAAAAAAAAAAAACTTTTATAAAAGTGCGGCATTTGTTGCTGGTTGCTAAAAATTGCTGGGCTAGTGCGAGAATGACTAATCTAGCAACAGATGGCTAAATCGGCAACACTGCAGGCTACCTGGTCATTCCAGCATGTCCCGCTAAATATCACAACCATTTTTCCGTGGCCTACAGCAATAGGAGCAAGCACGAGGCTGCCTCCGCTTGCAACACAGGCCCACACATCCCAGTCTTTTTCCTTCTGCTATGAATAACCCTCTTTTTCTTTTACAGTGGCCTCCAGCTCCCGTAGCAGACACTAGCGTGAGTGAGGCTACCTCTGTTAGCAGAGCAGGCTACGATAGCCCTTCAGGACTCCCTTCCTGTGGCCTACAGCTACAGCAAGCGAAGCAAGCACGACGCTGCCTCCGCTCACAACACAGACCCACACATCTTTCTTTTACTGCTTTTCTCTTACGCTTCTACCAGTTTCCCACCTCAAGCCCCTGAGGCCGTTGTTCAGCATGAGGCTGCCTCTGCTCCTCTCCCTCACAGCTCTCTACTTCATTTAAAGTCACAATATCCTCTTTTACAGCAACATCACTGCTCGTCCCACCAAATGCCGCTGCCTCGGTGCCACCGCTAGTGGCTTACAACATCCGAGTGCAGATCCTGGCAGGTGCAGACATAGACCCCTCACCCAAGGCCATCACCAACGAATAATCGGGTAACAGATGCATTGCAGGCCACATAGGCCATAATAATCGTTTTGAATAAAGTATCAAAAGTAAGTAACACATGGTTCTGTTGAAACTTAATATAATGTATTATACAATATCATTTACATACGCATTACATCAAAGCCTAAAGAGAGCTCCAATGGCCCGACAATCGTCTATATCAGTGGTTCTCGGGCCCGTCTTGGGGGCCCCGGCCGCCGCGCGGTTCGTGTGTCTCTCTCATGGGCCTCACCCATTCAGGTCTTGCAGACTCTACTAATGAGCTGATGAGTTGGATCGGGTGTGTTGAATGGGGGAGGCATGCGGGGTGTGCCGTGGCTGGGGGTCCCTGGGACGGGTTTAGGAACCACTGGTCTATATGCCACCGTGCGATCTAATCCTCGTTCGGCTAAACATCCAATTCAAATGTCCACTTAATTTTTAACATTTGGCCATTTCTTCATGTCAGAAACGCAACAATCGTAAATTATTGAATATGGACGTCAAAGTTGCCATTTTTCCAAATTCTTCATTACGTTCAGCCGTTTCACTGAAATAATCTGTTCAGCTTTCCCCTATAGGCGGCGCAAATTAAACAAGGATTCATGATCAAATCTTTCGTCGACCGCCGTCTCACCATCAGCCCATTGGAGTGGCTGCTAGGAAATTCTGGGGTAAGAAACACCTTCTAATCGATTTGTCAGCTTCGCATAACTACCCGTTTCAAGCATAAACACCTCGATTCCCCTCGACGAATTCTCTCTCAATAGTAGGACAATGATCATGCAATCCATATGATAAAATCATGGGTCTTAGCACCTGGCTAGCAAAGTCGACATCACCTCAGCTTCCAAGCCATGCCTATTCATCCAGTTTCATGGCACTTATTTGAGGTACGCTAGCACAGGGAATCCTATTTCGTTGTACGCTTAACCCTTGGACGCAAGCAGTACCAAGATTTCGGACGCATTATCAGGAACCGCTATTGGATTTGTCTTACAATCACGCAAGCAATCCTCATAGCATCTACTCTATTAGACGGCTATTATTCTGAGTATTGAACTCCCTGTCAGATGCCGCAAGAGCGCTCCCGGTGGAGCAAATACAGTTCCCTGTCGACTAGCGGCGAGGCTCACCCACCTGACGCTGCGGGTAGTGAACTCCCGTTGGATGCACAAGAGCTTCCCGGTCAAGCAAACCTTGTGTTTCCATCTGACTATTGGCGAAACTTACACGTCCGATGCCGCAAGTGCGGAACACCCGTCAGATGCTGCGTGAGCCTTCCTGGTTGAGTCAATATGTTTCCTTTCAACTACCGGCGAGGCTTACCCATCTGATGCCGTGAGTATCGAACTCCTGTCAGATGCCGCAAAGCTTTCCAGCCCAGCAATCTTACCTTCCCATCCCTTACCTTTTCCATCCTACGTTCAGCGAGGTTTGCCCGTCCGATGCCATGAGTATTGATCTTCCATTGGACACTATGTTCATTCTAGCCTTTTCCGGCTTTCTGAGATGCTCAGAGCTCACCATCTCCTCTAAATTAGATTCGGACATCAACCCCACATAGAACCTCTATTCATAGACAACGCCAAAAAAAAAATAATAATAAAAAATTGGTGCGAGCCTTCCAGCCATTTTAAACTTACCTTTGCAAGTCCCACGCTTGGCGAGGCTCACCCATCTGACACCGTGAATCTTCACATCTTGTCGAACATTTGTCTGGCTGGGAGGCTCTGGCCACTTACCTTTTCCACCCTGCGGCCGGAGAGTCTTACCCATCCAGGCTGCGAGCTTCCATCTCCAGTCAGATGACGGCGAGTGCCTCCCGGCCACCCAACTTTACCTTTCTGTCTTTACCTGTCCGACACAGTGAGTCTTGATCTCCCGTCGGACGCCGGCGAGAGCCTCCCGGCCAGACAACCTTACCTTTTCAAGTCTCATGCTTGGCGACGCTTACCCGTCCGACACAGTGGGTATTGTGCTCCCGTCGGACGTCGGCAAGAGCCTCCCAGCCAGACAAACTTACCTTTTCCGTCTGCTCGCGCCACAATATCAAACCCCTGTCGAACGCTACGTACCCGGTCGGTCAAGCAATCTTAGCTTTCAGTCCACCACCGGTGAGGCTTAACCATCCGACTCGCGAGTATTGATCTCCTGTCGGATGTCGCGAGAGCCTCCCGGCTGGACAACCTCACCTTTTCCTCCTACGTCAGCGCCGCTAGCCCATCAAACAGGTGGGCACGCCCACCAGTTGGATGACGGCAAAGCGTCCCGACCAAACTTTACCTTTCCGTCTTTACCTGTCCAACACAGTGAGTCTTGATCTCCCGTCGGACGCCGGCGAGAGCCTCCCGGCCAGACAACCTTACCTTTTCTAGTCCCACGCTGGCGACGCTTACCCGTCCGACACAGTGGGTATTGTGCTCCCGTCGGGCGTCGGCGAGAGCCTCACAGCCAGACGACTTACCGCTTCATCCTACGGTCGGCGAGACTGACCCGTTCGACTCAGTGAGTATTGGCCTCCCGTAGAGCGTTGACGTCGGTCTTGGCCACCCACCTAATTTTCCGGGCGACGAGGCTAGCCATCAGTCGCTACGGGTCTCGTCCGCCCGCCGAACGCTATCTAACTGTCTCTTCTATCCTCACATCTTTCCCCCCCACCTGGCGAGGCTTACCCGTTCGATGTCCTGAGTCTCAATCTCCCATCGGATGGTGCGAGAGCCCTCCCAGTTCCGGGTTTTCTCTTCTCCCTACCCGCCAGCGAGGCTATCCGTCTGACATCGTAGTCTTGATCTCGTGTCAGACGTCGACGCTGGTCTCCCGGTGGGCTCCTATACTTGCCGCCCACAAGTGAGGCTCATCCATTCGATGCCGTGAGTCTTTTATCTCCTGTCGGATGTCGCGAGAGCCTCCTTGTCGGACATCCCAAATTCTTTTTATCTGCCAAGCCGATAGGACCCACTCGTCCGACGACTGAGTATTGTGCTCCAGTTGGAGGCTTCATGGGCCCTCTTGGCTAGACACCGCCCTATGTCCTCTGATTAGCAGGGGTTGATGGACAGTAGGGCCCGTACGCCGACTCCGTGAACTATCCCACTGCAGGCAACTCGGGTCCTCCTGATCAGGGCCTCAATCATGCTGCTCCTCCATCGGCGGGCAGGGCTCACCCATCCCAACGCTATGAGCACACTGTTGAGCTTCGGTTCGAGGCCCCCCGACCGGTCGCCCTAAACCACACAGTTCACACCAGCGGCCGGTGGGGCCTACCCATGCATCCCTCAGAGCACGTAGGTTCCCCTGGCTGTCATCCAGGCTTCTCCTCGAACCAGCTCCCACCAGATCTCTAGTGTGTATTTTGTGGGGGGATCTCAGTCTGGCGGCTGTCCAACACTCAATTGCTTTTGGGGGGTACTCTGGGTTCGGGGCAATTCCCGAGCTCGGAGCCCTTCCCCAGGACAGCACGCCAACAACGTATTACCATACTCGCCAAATACGCATTGCGTTACTCGTGCTAAATATATGTAAGTGTGAACTCGTGAAATGATGTTTCATTAACAAAGTTCGGGAGGAGCACGTCAGATACTTAGCCTAATTAGACACAAGTGGTACGCAATCAAGTTAATCAATACACAGATATAAATACAGCTGACATACCTCCATTCATTTGACGGTTAATCAGCATCCCTCCACCACCCCTTCTCCACCATTATCACTAAAGTTCTCACCACTATGGGTTCGGGCAATTCCCGAGCTCGGAGCCCTTCCCCAGGACAGCACGCCAACAACGTATTACCATACTCGCCAAATACGCATTACGTTACTCGTGCTAAATATATGTAAGTGT
>JAFVLL020017910.1:0-23094 GCA_021397915.2 Tor tambroides | reverse complement strand
AAGTTTGATGGGGAGA
The DNA here is from genome assembly GCA_021397915.2 of Tor tambroides. Lineage (NCBI taxonomy): Eukaryota > Metazoa > Chordata > Actinopteri > Cypriniformes > Cyprinidae > Tor > Tor tambroides. The sequence continues at coordinate 23,078 of JAFVLL020017910.1, read as the reverse complement.
CCAGAGAGAGCTGATCTGTTTAGCCTCTTCTTGATAGTGGTAAAACCATTTAAATTTAGCACCCATATAAACGTAGATGGTGGGGCCATGCAGGTCTGTAATTTATATGCAAATGTCAAAAGGCTAAAAGGGTCTCTTAAGACATAAAGTGTAAACAACCATCACTGATCCTAAGCAAACGCTACACGGTTCAACGCTGCAGCTGGAATTGCTTGCCAGCGCTGAACAGGGTAAGGATCTGTCTCGACATTTAAGAGAATTTGGACTGAAAGCCCACTCTGCAGTGACCAAACCTCTTATCAGCAGAAAGAATCAAAAGGCTAGACTAACCTTTGCTGAGGAGCATGTTGTGTGGAGAGAAGAGAATGGGTCTAAAGTTCACTTCAGTGATGAAAGCAAGTTTAATTTATTTGGGTCAGATGGGGAAACATTATGTTTGTTGTCAAACTGGGGATATTTTGAAGAAAGATCGGGTGTAAACAACACTGAACCCCACTGACTTTCATTGAATGGACAGAAAACCCACTGAGACAATCTTCAAAACAATCTTTTGTGTAACAGAAAAAAATAAATGTGTGAGGGTGAGTAAATAATGACAGTATTTCCAATTTTCAGTAAACTTTTGGGTAATCTCTTTAAGTTGCATATTGAAAACAGTGTATACTATGTATGTACATAGATCTTTGAGCCTAGTGCATTAGCATTATCATAAGTGAAATTTGTTTGATTTCGCCTAAAAGCATCTATGTAATGAGCATGTTCAATAAAATTCAATCAGATATAAATACTCCCAAAGAATGCATGAAAAAAAAAAATAAAGCTATTCCCCTATCTGTCAGTAATCACTACTGACAGGTAGAACTTGGCAGATGTTTTTGGCCATTGCCTGCAGTCGTTTTAACAGTAAAGTGTAATTAGAATGGGCTTTATAAATTTGTCTGATGCCTTAAATCACAGTAAAGAAGAACGACAGCAGCCTGAAGAAAAATGAGCTTGTCTTTTGATGACCCTTACTTTCTAAAAGTCCTCAAGGACCCCAGCATGATTAGCTTAAAATGACTGTATTTGCAATAGATTGTTGATATCTTATTTTCTCATAATCCAGTAATCCAACCACTATTACTGTCAGCTGCATTGTTAACCAACTTTACGGTGGATATGTTTCAACTGTGACAAATGTGACCTCACCCAGTACATTTTAATGCTGTAAATCTACACGTTCGCTGAGAAGAGTAACCATAAATACAAGAGCCATCGGTCTTCAAGTCCCAGACACTTTGGTTTAGGAGTGGGTCAAAGCTGCCTGTTGAGACAGCAGTAAATCTGTCAGACCTGCTCCTCGTGTCTCTGGGACATAAAAACACGAAATAGAACAATCAAGGCGGAACAATGTTCAACCTGTAATATAACCAATTGAACCCCAATTGCCTCAGATTGAAAGCCTACAGTTCTGTCGTACAGAAATATAATCTTTCAGTCTACACTCGACTGCTTTTCTTACCTCGGTTTTGATCAAATATAGCTGAGAAATCATTTCATCCTAAATTGGCCGGCAGGCAAACATGATTATTGGCATCTCTCTCCAAACCATGTAATCCATTCAGAATGATGATGATGGTGCTGAGAAAATTCGTCATTTTAGAGGGTTCAAATCAGCATCGTATTTATCCTAATATAAGCAGTGTGTGAATCCATGAATGTTTTTGATGAAAATATTAACATTCACCTCCTAGACTGCTTTCAGCACCTGCCTTTTACCCACAGGGACCAAAGCCTGTGTATCTGCTCTAATTCAGGTTCAGCCTGTTATATCTACAGGTGGCTTGCTTCCCCCCCCAGGAGTCAGAGACTTTGTCTGCTGTGATGCTGTGCTGTTTTAGCCTTTGGAACTCAATAGGTTTTCTAATGAGAGCACCATCTGTTCAAAACAGCCCTCATCTGTTCTCAAGCTAATGTATATCTTATTGGAAACCCGTGCTTCTAAAAATACCTGGCAAAATGGCTTAGTCCTTCTACCTAACCTGGCGCAGGCTCCCCCACATTGTAATTAGACCAGGCCTGCATATCCATCAAGCAGCTGATGAGAACATATTTGATATGACAGAGAACAGTAAGACCATCAAAAGGCAATTTAACTGGAGGAGAAAAGAAATATTGGAAAAAATTTGAAGGGAACGAAAAAACATGATTTATCATCCTTCCAAGCTGAAAAGTGTATAATATCTGCATGATTGCACAACGGAGTCCCACTGATTGAGAAAGAGAAAGCAATTATAGTTTGATTTGATGACAAATTAACTGCAGTGTAAAATGCACACATTTTCATGAGCTATATGTGTCATATGCATGGCAGAGTTTGTGTAATTAACACAGCTGTTGTATGTCATGCAAGTTTGAAGGTCAGTGATGTGAAGCTCATTTTTTCCCCTTGTCAATGTATTTAACAGTACAGAAAAATGCAATTCATACATACAGTGACATTTCTTTTATGGTGGGCGTGTTTTTAATTTTTTAATTAAAATTTTAATATCGCTTGAGTGCATAAAAAGTTATATTTTGTATGCATTTAAAAAAAAAAATCAGGGTCATTAAAAGAAAAAAAAAAACCTTCGAGTATTTTGGCATAAAATAAAAGTAATATTTCAAAGAACCTCGTCATACCACTGTAAATTAAAAAAAATCTATAATCTATAATGTATCTAAAATATATATTTTTTTAAATATATTTTTTCAAGGTCCAAGGAAAATTACTTTTCACTTGATGATTATTCCACAACGTTGAAACCAACATGAATGCAGAAAGTGCAACGTAACACATTTTAAGGTAGATTTTTCTCCTTTTTCTTTATGCTGAACACTCTAACATGCACTGACCTGTGAAATAAAGAGAGCTATTCCACTCTTCATCACTGCCATGCAAAAATGCTAAAACAGGAAAAGCTGTGAAAATCCTGCCAATTTAATGGCTTAATTTACCGTTTCTTCCTTGTGCTTTCTTAATTTGAGCAACACAAATAATTGGCGAGTTTCAGACATATTTTAATAAGTCAGCATTACTGGATTATTTATAGACTCAAAAGAACTAGAGACTGAGAAAATTAAATAAGTGTTATTTATTTATTTCTCTAATTTCCATTACCTCTATCTAGAGGATTTGCCCACTATTCCATTGAGAAAGTGCCATACCAGGGGTATTGTTTACCCCAAATAGTCGATGTAATTGGCTCTCTGAAGTCGGAAAATTGCTTTAATAATGCCCTGCAGCTCGCCAGCAAAGAAGATATTAAAAGTAAACATGCTCATCAAAGGAAAGAGGCCGCCACCTGAGGTGCCTCAATACATTAGACTCTGTTAAAGAGCTGCAGTCTGCGGCGCTGCCACTGTTGGCTCTGCCCATACTGCGAGTTAATAACTGTTCCACCGCTGTACGCCTTGTAATAAATGTTCAGCCTATGCCCTCAATTAACATGGTTATGAACCAGTCTTGGAAAGTGTTTATTGAATGGCGTTCTTTGTGTTCGGCTAGGATGATGATACTCGTCTCGCACCTGCAGTTGTGTCTTAAACCACCATGGAGTGCTCTTGTATGCTTTGTTTAAGTGTAGGTGGTAGGTTAACTGAAATCAGTGCGGCCAGGTGTTATTTAGCAGAGAGAGCACCCAAACCGCCGCTTGCCGTAGAAACTCATTGTGATTGGATGGATGAACAATGAAATCTCCCTGAACGCTCCTTTGGTTTTCAGCTGTACTTCGAAATAGCGTGGTGTAATGGTCTCCTATACCAGCTTATTACTGTTGACAGATTTCGGAGTGGAGGTTAGGCCAGGTCCTGCCAGAGAAAAGGTCACCTGTCCACAATATTCCCTTTTCTCTATCCAGTCTCCTGTCAGCACATAGATATCATTACCCGTTATGACTGGTTGGGTTTCTAAGCAGCCTCACTTGGTTCTCAGCATGCAGTATTAATCATGCCCATGGGGCTGTATGATCTTCAGCACAACCTTTAAAAGACCTCGATTTTCTGGCGGACTCCAGCCCCTGAGTATATGAGAGCATGGTTTAGAGTTTATCAGTGGCCACATGTTTCTGTTATACGGTATTTGGGTCCACAATTAGCCTTTGTTAATGAGATGGAAATGAATTCAGAGAGGCACTTTGGGTCAAGTGGAATGTATCATGATTATGATAATCTGACAAGCCCCTTAATTGAGGTTTGGGTCAGTTGGGCTATTTATTGAAAGTTAAACTATGTTTAGGGGTATAATACACATGTGGAGTACTACATGCACTGACTTACCAGATTAAAGCATTTGAAACCTAGACACATACCCCTGTATTGGTGTATTATTCAGTTATATGTGCTACTGCTGTCATGTATCACTGATCATGCATGGCCTTCAGCTCCATGAAGTTGTTAACTCTGATGCATAATTCTTTAGAATGGTTTACATAACAGGTTTATAGAGGACATTTCAGACGGGCTTAATTAGATACTGTATGTACAATACAGTGAGCTAAATGCCAAGCCTCAAGCTAATTGCAAAATATGTTATGTTGGTGTTCAGCTGGAAAAACACACGGTTATATGAGGACAAGATGTTGACGCTCAAGGATAGATAAATGTTAAGAAGATATTGAGAGTGTTGTAACACTGGGTGAGCTGTAAAACCATAAGCCATTCAGTTAAACCCAACCCATGCATAAGTGTATTTTTTTCTGAGTATTAGTGCATGTTGATTGCACCACATTTGCGGATAAATGTTTCTCAAGTATTTATAAGCAGTAAAGTATTTTTATGAAAAATGTAGGGGGAAAAGCTACTATATTTTTTTTTCTATGACTTTTTCTTCATTATGAATTCAGTTCTATTATCCTGACTTTTTTTTATTTACGCATCCCAAAATATCAAAATTCATTTTAATTCAGAAATTAAAAACATGCTCATCATAGAAGAGGTTTTGTATGTCAGTGTAGGCATGGATTGAATTTTTCATGTACTGTATTTTTAAATTAATAAATCGAGACCAAAAATAAGCAGTGAAACAGTTTCATTAAAATATTTAATAAGCAATAATAGATTATGCTAAACTACTTAAAGTTGTCCTTCAAGATTTTTTTTTTTTTAATCTGGCTTTCATTATGTTCTATCACCTTGATTTTTTTTTAACTTAATACCAAAAAAGTCCAAAATTACTTTATTCAGAAAATTAAAAACATGCTCATCATAGAAGAGGTATGTATGTGTGTGTATGACTTGTATTTTTAAATAAATCCAGACAAAAATTAGCATTACGTTTCCCAAAATAACATCATGACCAAAATACTACTTTTACTGTTTCGCTTAGTCATAACGTTATGATCAGTTACATATTTTAAAGTCAGCTGTCACTTCATTTCTTTTCCAGGATACTCTGGACTCCATGACCATCCTGCCCTCGGCCCAATCAAGTATGATTTTGAGAGATGGATGAATCAAAATGATGCCTGTCACTCAGTCAAGTCCAGCTTTAGATGTTGCCACTGTCAAAACAGTTTTGAACCGAGGGTCCACTGCAGGAGATGAAAGCTGCGGATAAACCCATACAGTACTTGCTGTTTGAATCGATGCCACAGCCGTCTGCATGTGCATAGATAAGAGAGAGGACAGCGCGCAGATCCTCCAGAGCCCTCTGGAAAAGTACTCCCAGGTTCGTCTCCAATCAAAAATACATCTCCTAACCACGTTTTACAGCACACCCAATCAATGCTCAGTTACTTCAAAGTAGGCCTGCTGATGTCTCGCAGCACATAATCAGATATCGACAGGTTAGTTTTTCAGTGTGATGGGCTTAGATTTGGAACACTGAGTGCAAACCCCTTCATGCCTCTCACTTACGGTCCAGGTGCTGAAATAATGGTAAATCCATGAAATGATATATAAGACATGCTTCAAAAACCAATTTGAATCATTTTGCTTTTATTACCGTGGAGGAAAAAATGGCCAAGTTAAAAGAGAGGAGGCTTAAACTGTGACAAGGTCAAAGAACAACGAGTAATTTATCTCGCTTCAGTGATATGCTGACATTTTATTATATGATAATGAACAGAGAATAAATATTCAGGTGACTGAAAAATGATGACATAAAGCCAGACCCACAGAACGAGAGGATGCACATGTAGGTGGATATAGAAGCTTATACATATTCAGAATTAAATTCTGCTGCAGTGTTTTGCATTCTCATGCTTGATCTTGTCTAATCATTTCAAGGGTAAATAGTATTAATTAGCAGATGCAGGTTCTGCTTTATTTACAGCCGTGGCGTTTTTTTGAATGTCCTTGAAACCTTATTTATCTTTTCAAGACAAAGTTTGTGTGTTGGTTTAACATTTTGCATCTAGGTCATGTGAAGTGCGTTTGTTTAAGTGTGCAATGAATTTCAACGTCTTTGAACGTGTTATGAATTAGGGACAAATTTACTGCATACAATCTCATTCTCTCATCTCTATAAGCACTGGTATCCTGAAGGGGGGAAAAAACTCCCATGATGAGATTTATATATTAACCTGTTATCAATGTGTCAGATGTCGCTGATTTAACTTCCTCCCTCTGTTATGACAAGGGCTTAGATTCACAATGCTGCATTTGGGATACTCTGCTTTGATGACAGACACATTAAATTGAGTAATGACAGTGTCAGCTGCCTTGATTATGAGGTACTAAAAGAAATGGGATGTAGACATTTCCAAGCTGGGTGTGGCGTTCGGGTGGAGGGAACTGCATTACTTCATACATCAGTAGTGAGCAATGCAGGCTCAATAAAGACTAGCAGTTTTTGGGTCATTAACATAAAAACACACTTGAGTTTTACATGGTTTGCTAGAGTGCAGAAAGTGTTATTAAACTCTTTACAGTACTGTAATGGAGCTTATTGCTGCTTGGCAGCAAAACTGTGTGAAATAAATGGTTATGGACAAGGTCTTTTGAAAGAACTTTTTTTTAAAATCCTGTTTTAAGCCAAGGAATTATTGTTCAATGCAAATGATGTTAAATCTTAATGATAGTATCAGTTGCAGTGAAGTTAGAATCTTATTTGTTTGCCAGGGGACTTTTTTGTTGACCGTCAAACAAATGCAGAGCTAATTTGCCATTTCACTTTCTGGTATGTCATCCTCTAAGCGCCAAGCATTGGGATGGAAAAGTGGTCCATACAACTCATGCACTTATTAAATGCATTATTTAAAGGGATAGTTTACCCAAAAATGAAAATTCTGTCATCATTTACTCACCCTCGTGTTGTTTCAGAACTGTATGACTTACTTTCTTATTCTTAATATTTTGAGAAATGTCTGTTTTTTTTTTGGTCCATACAGTGAAAGTCAATGGTTACCAACATTCTTCAAAATATCTTTTGTGCTCTGCAGAAGAAAGAAAGTCTTCTAAAGTTGTGAGAAACAGACTGGAATGTAAGTATTGAATTTTAATTTCTATTAAACTCTGTGACTGGATCATTCAGACATTTAGTTAACCAGACCTGCTGATTCTTTGAAAAAGGTCTGAAGCTTCTGAATAATTTGTTTATAAATCGTACATAAGTACTTCTCTCATGAACTCCAATGAATGCATCAAAGAGAGCTAAAGTGGATTTCAACTTAAATTTTCAGTTAACAGATAAAATGTCAAGTTCAGACATCAGAAGACCTGAAAAAAAAGTCTTCTAAATTTCTTCATAGTAATGTGAAGGTCAAGTTTGGAATGGCATTATGCAAATGACAATTTTCATTTTTGGGTGAACTATCCCTTTAACGTTTTTACTCATTAGTGTGTGTGTGTGTGTGTGTGTCAGAAAGAGAGGTAATATGTGCAGCCATTATTGCTGTTAATCTGATCAAGGCTGTGTCATATGGGATTCTTGCCGAGATGTCGCCGCAGACGTTTCCTCCCCCGGTAAAGCGGTGGTCCAGGTGAAGTGCTTGGCCTTGTTCATTACTCTTCATTAGTCTGGACTTCATCCCTCAGTGGGGCTCTGTGACGTGATCAGGGGAGCGGCTACATTTTATTCGTTCCTGCTCTCTGCGTGATAATGAGCTCATCACAGACTCTGTGTTCAGGGGTCACAGACGTCATTTCCCTCTGCAGAGAGACTGAATCTCTGTCATACTTTGCTGCCTGATTCTCCATCTTCTTGCTTCACTAAACTCTCTCTCTCGGTAAAGCCAATAAGAACAGGAATTTAAAGATCTGTGAATATAAGTAGTCTATATCTTTTTCCCTGAAGTCCTGTGAGTAGGTGTGAGCATGTGAAAGCCATTGTGTGTATTCTATTAGCAAGAGCCAAATGAAAAGAATCCAGTTTTTATCTGAAAAATCTCAAAACATATCTGCCAATAATTCTCCCACTTTCTGATAACTCTGATATTCATTCCAATATGGCTACTTTTTCAAAGATTCAGAATGATTAAAGACTTTCTTAAACAAGCTACTTGACTTTTTGGGGGCCTTTTTAGCTTGAAAGTTTGAGTTGTCAGTCTCTTTTGTTGTGTGGCAAAGATCAGTTCACACAAAAGTGAAAATGCATCATCATTTCATCAATTTAATTCCAAACCTGTATGAATTTCTTTCTTCTCTGGAACATAATTTTTTAATTTTTGTCTGTACAAAGGAAGTCAGTGGTAACCATAACTTCTGCCAAGATTCTTCAAAACATTCTCTTTTGTGTTTTGTAGAAGTTGATCATACAGGCTTGGAATGAAAAGAGGGTTAGTAAATGATGACAGAATTTTCATTTTTGGATGAACTATTCCTTGAACTGTCTTTAAGCTTTTTATCCACTATATTGGCTCACTGACTGACATTCAGAGTGTAATTATTTCTCAACTTAGCTTTCAGAATTACTTAGAAAACTTTCCTAACTGTACTTGACAGTCCTTGAGTTGATTAAAAGGATTGGTCACACAAAAATTCTGCATGACTTACTTACACAAAAATTCACAGTGATTTACCTTTCAGTCACAACACAGCAATCCAGAAGGACAAAACGCACAATAAAAGTAGACCATACAATGTATGCATTATAAAGGAAGTCTTCTAAAAACCTGCAGTAGTTTGTGAGCAAAAAGGAAGTTAAGCTGTTTTTGTAAGTTTGAATATACAGGAGCGCAGAGATTTGGTAGCTTTTCAGTCAGTAATGACATTTTGAGCAAAGTACATTATACTTTTTTTTTTAAGCATGTTTTGTCTTTCAGCGAAAAAAATAATCTTTGTAAATGTTGACAATGGGGGTGGTGACTTTAGATGTATAAATGAAGATACAAACTATAAAAAAAAACTGAGCTGTGCACTTCAACAGACCAAAACCAACAGTGGAGTTATTTATTGTGGTCATATTCAGTTCTATTCTACCCATAATTTTGTTATGCAAAGGTGACATCACCCCATTGTTCCTGCTTCGACATTCTTTTTCTCCATTTTGTCATCATCTTTCTCTATCTCGCCCCCTCTCTCAGTGTCAGTGTAATAGAGCATTTGATTTGAGAGTCTTGGAAAGACTGTGCTGTTATTGATAAGATCGGCCACCTGCCGCAACCGTGGTGATGAACGGACCCAGACTTTCATTACTGAGCACCAACACATTTATAAATCTTTCATATGACCAGCATGGCCACACCAAGCTGTCTTCTCTGAATGTGCTCAGTGCACATCACTCTTTGATTAAGACCAGCTAGGTCCAATGTGGATATGCAGTAATATAATATTTATGCGAATTAGTCGTTTGATCAAAAAGCCAATGGACCCTAAAGAGACACATTGTCACTGATACATGCTGTTGTCCTTCAAGTATAAATGTCAGCAGCAAGTGTACAGCTAAAGCAGAGCTGTTGAGGTCTCATTCAAAATCAGTCACCTGAAACATTTCTTTTTTCCTTACTGGTGAAGATAATGGATTTGAAATGGCATGTTTGAAACTATAGGGCAAACATGATAATGTTTCTTAAATGCTCACTCAAAGCTATTGAGAAATTTTGAATTGCGCAAATTATGAAATTACTGTTAATGGTGGAGTAGTACAGTTATTTATGATTGCATCCAATAATTTCCATACCCCATGATTCCATCTTTCAGGCTATGCTTTTTTGCTCATGCTTTTCAGAACCTTTACAATGATAATTTCCCTCCTTCTGTGGGAGAAGCACTCTGTAATGACAACTTTCATAACCTCTCTCGATCTCGCTTCGCATGCCGGTCTGTGATATTGGCTCAGAATAAGTGACAGTGCGATACAATCTGCTTTTTACCCAGCTCTGGATTTTGACAAGTGCAATTAAAGCTCCTTTAGCTGTCGTCTGGTAGGACAATGCACATTCACCTTCTCTTGCCTTAATGTGCAACATCTCTTTTTCTCTCTTCCCTCCGCCATTTATTGTGTCTGATTTTGTCTCCTTCACTGTCTCAGTCTCACTTTAGCTCAAATACATATTTCAGCTCAGAAAACTGATGTTCTGTTGTCAAATGTGTCTCTGGCTTTTTGCACCTTTTTTCATTCAGTGATGTGTGATGGTGTCTCTCGCCGTCAGTGAGGTCTGTTTACATTTCATTTTTAGCTTTAACAGATCTTAGTAATATTCTCTGTGATGACAGAAATTCTGATCCTGGCAAAAACATAGAAAAGCTTTTATTTATTTCTAGGGCTACAAAATGAAAAAGTATTCATTTATTGTTGTAATATTCATTTTTTATTTCAAAAACGTGCATATTTTTGTCGTGCTATATGCACAAAATTATTCAGAATTTCGAATTCCCACACAAACACAAATGATCAAATGCTTCTTGCTAACTTATTAAAGAAATAGTTCACCAAAATATTCAAATCTGCTGAACATTTACTCACCCTCAGGCCATCCAAAATGTAGATGAGTTTGTTTCTTCATCAGAACAGATTTGGAGAAATTTAGCACTACATCACTTGCTCACCAGTGGCTCCTCTGCAATGAATGGGTGCCGTCAGAATGAGAGTTAAAACCACTGATAAAAACAAAACAATAATCCACAAATCCACATCTCTGCAGTCCATCGATATCTTGTGATGCAAAAAGCTGAGTGTTTGTGAGAAACAAATTCATCAAGGCATTTTAAATTTAAACTGACACTTCTGGCCAAAATATGAGTCCATAATAAAAGTCCTCTCGCATCAAAATCCACCAACATAATTGTTCAGAACTGTTTTGGGTTGTGCTTGATCTGTGTGTGTTTCTCTCCTGATTCAGGGGAGACCACTTTTGCACTGGGGAAAGCAATATTATGAAGAGAGGACTCATATTTTAGCGAACAGTTTGAATGTAAAAACATTTTGATCGATTTGTTTCTCATAAACATGCAGCTTTTCTTTGTACAAGATGTTAACTGATGGACAGGAGTCGTGTGAATTACTTGTGATGTTTTTATCAGATATTTGGACTCTCATCCATTCACTGCAGACGATCCATTAGTAAGCAAGTGATGTAATGCAAATTTTCATTTTAGGGTGAAATATAAACTATGATAACTTAATATTTACTTTCTAAATTATATCAGACATTGCTTTGAGAACTAATTAAATAAGAAGATATTTTACACGCTCAAAGAATAATTCAAGAAAATGTTGAATATAATTGAACAAATGCATTTTGGGGCTAAAGCAAAAGGTGGACATGCAGTACCAAATACAAAAATAAATAAATAAATAAATCAACTTTTAAGTCAAATTATTATTCTGACTATAATTTGTAAGGAGACATTTTGTATTAAATTTTAATATAAAACAAAAGCATTTTCATTATTTTATCATGGCATCTAAGTTCAAGATTGTAGTACATATACAACATGATTCTCATGACTCGAAAAGCATTTCATTTATGGTGCAATTTATAATTGTTTGACCATGACCATGTTACACTTTAGAAAAATGTATTGCACCCTATTCTGTTTTGTGGTTAGTGTATGGATTTATACAATTCTAGTGTTTGAACAAGAGACCAGTGTGAGAAATCATAGACAGTGGAGCTCGCCAATGTAACTTTTGCAGAACTTTATCAGCTTCAGTGTGATTTGTTTGTAGTTGTGATGTATCACTCAGACATGAAGGCCAAGTGTGCTTTTGTCATCTATGGAGTTTATTTTGTGTCTTTTTTATTCAGTCAAACTGTGTTTATGTTTATGTTGAACTTTATTCTTGAACAGATGGCCCTGTGTTAAGCAGTAAATAAAAAGTGTTTGTTGCTCATGAAAACATTTCTGAAACGTCTGTGCATTTGACAAATATTGCATGTTATTCACTTCATCTGTGATAAGAGTGTCCAAACACCGCGAGAGCATCACTACCGGGAGCAGAAAGAGTCCGACTTCACGTCTCCACTTTCAATTCCGCCCTCGATTGCAAGCGGTTACTCTCGGCGATAGGTCTGTGCGGCGCTGCATGAAGTCGAACACACCTTATAGATTATTATAGCTCCAGTGAAGTCAGGTGGGTAAAGCACATCAAATCACTAGCCCATTTGGTGGGTTATGATTCATAAATTATGACCGTATGCACACTCAAGTCTATTCTCGGCACCCAGCAGCTGTTCAAAATCATGCCGCGCCACGTAATGTTACAGTTTGCCATTCAAAGTTTTCTAAAATACAACGACTCGGGACCGATGTCTGTACATTCTGACTTCACCCTAGTCTGCAAGACAGTGTATTGTGCATTTTAATAACAGGTTTGTTTTGTACTATCTTTAAGGCCTGTGCACTGACAATTGCAAAACTTATTACTTCAATGGTATTACTTACTCAGTTACTTCAATTGTAACGAATGATATTCAGGACTTGTCAGCCAGTACCACTGTAGCCTTGCAGAGACTTTGCTTTGAAGACCTTTTAATTAACTAACTTCCACATTTCAATATGCCCCTGACTTGTAAGGGGTGTTTTTATTTGTGACTACTCCCAACAGCCTAGAATTCTATCAGTAGAACATCACATTTTTCTTTTCTGTTTGCAGGAAGAAGATTTGGTGTTGATAGAGGAGCCAACATCTTCAAGGCAAAACCTTAGACCTCATTCAACATCATCCAATGTTGCAATCACCCTCAGGAGGTACACAAGCAAACGCTAAACTGAACATTGTCAATTATCAATTCCTATTTTACAAAATTTGCCCTGCATACATTTTTGTCTTTAATGTGTAGGCACTTGAAGCCCAGTGCCCGATATGCACAGGAACATTTCCAGTGTCAGAAGTAGAACTGCCATGCCAGCTTTTGTGGAGAAAGGTAATGGTAATAGTGACTCACATTAAAGCTTAAAAAACAGAAAAGGGACCGTGCTCTGATTTGGATCATATCTCATGGTAACCTACCTATGTTTATTACATTGGTTCAAATCAGTACATTGCAAAGGTCATAAAAATATCATATGAAATGTATATATAAACACACCCAAAGTTGTTTGTAAACATTAAGGTTTTTTAATGTTTTTTGACATAAGTCTCTTCTGCTTATCAAAGCTGCATTTGTTTGAACAAATATACAGTAAAAACAGTATTATTGTGAAATATTATTACCATAACTGTTTTCTATTTGAATGCATGTTAAAAATGTATTTTTTTGCTGTGATCAAAGCTGAATTTTCAGCATCATTACTCCAGTCTTCAGTGTCACATGATCCTTCAGAAATCATTCTAATATGCTGATTTGTTGCCCAAAAAACATTTATTATTGTCAATGTTGAAAAAAAAATTTTTTTGGATTCTTTGATGAATAGAAATTTATATGAAATAGAAATTGTTTCTAACAGTATAAATGTCTTTACTGTCACTTTTGATCAATTTAATGCATCCTTGCTGAATAAAAGTATTAATTTCTTTAATTTCCTTCCAAAAAAAGTATAGTTTAATTACAAAATCTTTATATTTCAGATAAATGCTGTTCGTTTTGAATTTCTATTCATTAAAGGGGACCTATTATGCAAAAATCACTTTAATAAGGTGTTTTAACACAGTTGTGTGGCCGCAGTGTGTGAAAACAACCAGCCTATAATGGTAAAAATCCACCCACTCATTTATTTATAATCTAATAAAATCATAAACAATCTCTCAGAATGAGCTGTTTCAGATTCTCCCTCTGTTCACGTCACCGAGGGGAAAAAGTCCCGCCCATTTGTGATGCTGCCCTATAAGCATAGACACAGCCCTGAGTGAGAAGCTGCGTCCGCCTCTGCCATTACTGATTACTTGCTGTAGCTGCTGGAGATATACAATGTCAGCGCCAAAAAGGCTTTTCAAGTGTTGTGTTTTGGGATGCACTAACGAACATAGGAGTCTCCATAGACTCCCTCCTTCTGAGCCGCTGAGGACACTGTGGTTAAGTTTCATTGTCTAAGGAAATCTCCTGGAAAAAAATCGGTAAAATCCCCAATATGTGTAGGGATCAATACCAACGCTTCGTGCGCGAACGTCAGCTCAAGACAAAGTAAGTTTCACGCGTTTGTTTTCCATACTGCCATTCTGAAAGAGCTTCTTGGCACTCTGTAAGGCTAATGATGCTAAAGCTATCATTGTCTCTGTCTGTTCTCACTGGTGCTGCCCATGAATGATCGTGAATAGGAATGTGGTAGTTAAAAGTTGCATATGAAAGCAATGCAAGTCGATCGCTTGAGTTTGTTGAGCTCATAATCACGAGTGGAACTTATAAAGTTTGTGATAGCATGCCATGCACCATGAGACCAGCTATGTCGTTATTTTTATCCTGCCGTGCTCCCAGTCTGTGTAATTCATAAATGCGAATTTATTATGCACAGTTTAATCAGATGACTGACTTTGAAACCGAGTATGTTTTCTGTAAAGACAACAGGCTTGTACTAATAGCGGAATGCTTATTTGCAAAGGCTAGCACTGCTAATGCGGGAGCTGGAGCTCTTGAAGCTCCGCCCTCTTTTCTGGGAGCACAAGCTCATTTGCATTAAAGCAACATACTCCAATTCAGAGCGTTTTGGCTTTTAGAGCGTTTAGAGTTCATATTATGCAGGATTGAATTACTGCTATTGAGCTGAGAGAAAAAAAACTCTTAATAAATTTATTTTCTCTACATTTATAACCCCCCAAGGGCCAAGCCTGAGCAAAGAACTGTGCTAAACAACATCTTGAACATACTAAATCATTACTCATCCACTCAGTGGATTCCATAGTTGTTGTTTTTTTTTTTTTTAGTGAGCAACTCACCAGGCCAAATCGATTTGTAGTTACACTCGCTCTAGCTTGCAATGGCTTGTCACATTCTTTCCCAGAATTTCTTGGTCACATTGCACTGTACTGTAGCTTTCACACTTGCAGGTCTGAGAACTCAGCACTTTGGGGAAGAGATTTTGTGTTACCAGCTCTGAAGAGAACCCCATTTACACATAATCACTCTCATCATTCAAATGATTTAGAAAATTAGCAATCTGAACTTGAATGATGATGAATTTTGTGTCCATTGAACACTGAGGTTTTTTTTTCACACTAAAGACAATGAGATGGTTTAATAATGAAGATATGCATTTGTATAATATAAAATTCGAGTTCAGATGGAAGTCTTTGTGGTGGTTTTTGAAGTTGTCCGTGAGGTTTCCTGTTGTGAGGCTGTGTTCAGTGAATCTGTGCATGTATGGAACTCTTCTTAAGCATGGAATACACTACACGACTTTTAAAATCTGAACAGATTTTTAAAACACTAGGTATCATACACTTACCGACTTTGTAAATAGTGACAAAGGAAAACTGGGCATCATACACTACACGAGTGAAGATCATACACTATCAGTCTTTAAAGTTGTTCCGATCACAATGAACTCATGCAGAAACGTGCGCCTTGTTGCTAGGAGACGCATGACAAATGAAAACATATGCATTCTAAAATCGGCTGAAAATATCAAACATGTTTGATATCCTTCGACTGGATAGAATCAAAGTCTGAAGCTGAAAAATCGGAGTCTGTGACCAACATACACTACGTGATTTTCTGTGGGATCTGTCAGCTGTAATCTGCAGACTGGCTCTGACTTGCCTCAACTAGAGTCAACTTGTTCAGACTGTAAAATCGGGGCAAAATCGCATAGTGTATTCCAGGCTTTAGTCTCTGGTATATTCCAAAATGGTAATAAGCTTTGAAATATATATATATATATATATATATATATATATATATTATATTAATGGGTACAATTCTAATTTTATTCTGCATGCAGTATTTAAGGGTGGTTCCTCTGTACTTTGTGTGCCTATGAGTGTGCAGTCATGTTTATGTGCTTGTGCACATGTACATTTTTATGTGCCTGCATCCTTTTATGCTGCCATGATGCATCACCATACAGTCGTGGTTGTGACAGCAAAGAAGAAAGACATGAAGAAAAATAGGATGAGGTAGATAAAGAGATGTCAGAAAACATCCATCACATGCTGCAGTTGAAATATACAATTTCTGTGAGATGTTACAAATGGATATGAACACTAAATGAAACCATGTGCATGTGTGGTGCAAAGTGACTAAATGGACCTTTTGATTTTAATATTCTCACAAAACACTAAATGGCAGTAAACACCATTTTATTGATATGGGTTATCCTTTTTTCTGATGCTTTAGGTGCATTATTTAATAAATAATGCACCTAAAGTGTATATGTATTTATTCCATCTGAAATTTGTTTGGATTTTTTTAAAAACAATATAAGTCTTTAACTGTCACTTTTTGATCAGTTTATTGCTATTTTTAATTGAAATAATAACTTTTGAATATGCAGTAATTATAAGCATGAAATGTTGGAAGGCATTACTCGACATGCAGTGTTTCATGTTACAGATGTATTTTTGGAAACTGCGTAATTGCTCCATCAGCTACACTAACTTTACTGCTATCGACTGAATTAACAAGGTTTCATGTTTTTTAGAGAGTTGAGGACCTTTGTGTCAAAAAAAACTAAAGCTCTTGTAATGCAGAGCTGTTCAACGGGTGCTTTTCTAGCGATAAGATATGCCCTCGAAAGGGGAAATGAAAAAGATCAATGTTGGAGAGTTTAATGAGGATATAAGATGTCTCTGGAGGCAGTTTTTCTCCCTATGAATTTTAAGACCGTTTCAGGCCCAGTCCAATGTCAGGCAGATTTGCATTTGATTTATAGTCACTGTCACTAAGATTTTGACAGATGAGTAAAACCCAAATATTCTATCTTTTGCTCTATTCTACCTGGGAACATAAACACAACCATAAATTTTTAGCTTGTCCTTGCTTTTATTAATAAGTTTCAGAGGATAAACCACAGGACAGTATTACATTTGAAAGAAGCATTATTGCACAGCTGATGATGAATCTTCCCTTATGGCGCACTTTGAGACAAGAATAAATTACTTGCTTGAGGATTAAACAGGAAAGAAAAAAAATATATATATAAAATCTGCCCAAATTGCTCTTTATGTTAAATGACCTGTACTACATGCTGAGAGACTGAACTTAGTTTTGAACCATGTGAACCTTTCTTTTTTCTTACTTTTTTTATGGTCCTGTGGACATATAAATAAGAATGAAGAAATCACTCTCCACATCCAGTTTCCAAGAACAGCTTGAGAAAGCAATAAACTTCAACATCAATACATCAGGGAGGGAAAGTCATACCTTCATCTCCTCTGGGAAATGAGCCCAGTGGTCCTCCCACACTTCAGGCCTTGCCTCACTGCAGTTCATTCGCCTCTGAAGGGCTAAATTGTCCCCACTGGAATATTGGCTCCAAATATACTGCCAGCAATTTCATGAAAATAAGCGTGATGTGACTGCTGTTTTTGAGGTAAGCCGCTCTTTTTCATTATTAAGAGAAACGCTAACCCCTGAGATGGCCAGAAACACATTTAACACAATTCACCAATATATACTATTCGTTATATAGATCTGCTCTGGTTGAGAGATGTGCATGCTGTGCTGCTTGAAAACGGTTATTTGTGAAACAGACTTGTTTTGCTGTTATTGTTGGGTACTTCTTCAAAATGCCTTCCTTAGAAAAATACAAACATAATACCACAAAACAATTTTAAGCCAAACATTTTTAATTTCCCTTGGACCATATTGAAAAAAGTTAATGACACCAATTTCTTTGAGCGCTGCTTTTGTGGAATCTGTTCTTAAGTGTGTATTTAACCCAAAGAAAACAATGCTCGGGGAGTGCGTATCCACAGGGACTCAATTAAACCTTCTGACTTTCTGTAGCAAAAGCATTTAATTGTGTCCATGTGTTTTATCTTCCTAAAAGTTCAGGGTGTTTGGTGACTAAATCCCTGCTAAGTCATCACATAACATTTTATTTTGCTCTGAAGGAGTTTTATTGGAGTTGTTTGCCTTAGACTGTATACAGATGAGGCTGTATCCTGAGACATCCTGCCTTATTTGCATTGTAAACATAAACAAACAAACAAAAAAACTTTAAATTATTTTCTAGAGTGAAATTAACTATAGGGTGGTTTTTGTTCTTATTTTGTCAAATGAGAAGACATTTGACGTAACCAAGTGATCATCATGAATTCTAAATGATTTGGGAGGTTTGTCATGGGTAGGTTTGGATCATTGGATCCTTTGGTGATTTATTTGTTTATTGATTGATTTGTTCTTTGATAAAGTCATTGATTGATGAAACCAGTTAGCATTATTCTAGCATCCTGCAGTAGTTATGACAACCAAAGACAATACTAGCACTTTCATTAATCTGGCAGCTGAATGAATGAATGAATAAAATGAACTTTTACATGTATAAAATAATGTAAATAAACGTTTATATCACATTTATTTAGGGTGATATATTACTAAGATATATTTCATACCAAAAACCCCCCAAAAAGAAAAAAGAAAAATACGCTGTAGTTACAGCATCTACTGTACACAAATCAAATGTATGTATATATATATTGATTTCCATATAATGAATATGCGGTGCAGTGCCAGGTTGTGGAAAAACAGTGTTTGCGTTGCCTTCTTTCTGATCCCAGTGTTAGGAAAGAGTGAATGAACTTTCATTTGGATTCATTTACAAACAAGGCATAATTCGATGGCGGGATTTTCAAAAAGATTGAAACTAAAAGACGATGCTGTGCCAACAAAATTGGATCCAACAGTAATGTTGCAACACAAGTGTAAGTAGCAGTATTCATTACATGGTCACCATTGCTTTGTCTCTTCTTATAGATCATTTGATATATGCTGAGTATTTATGCGTTTTTAACCTAAATCACAAGTTACCACTTGTAGTACACTTGAACCCATCTTTCATACACTAGTACACTCAAGTGTACTACAAGTGATGACTAAATACATTTTTTTAAATACAGAGATAGTATGTTAACAGCGCATTTTAGTTCATATTCATGGTGTCTCAAAATAGCATAGTTGAGTACACTTAGGCTATGTTCACACTGTCAGTTTTTGGGATAGACAACCACATTTACTTGCTGGTGTGGGTCTCGAAATGTCCTGTTTACACAGCAGCTTACAGTAGCGTTTCGAATACTGTCTGTATGACCATGCAATGGGAGTCAAGCCCGTATTCCTTACCAGTAACCATAGCAACAGTGACCAAAGTAATATCAAAGATGGTGATGTCTGTAAAACTGAAAGTCTTATCACTTTCTGACACGACAAGAGTCCAATCAAGCCACGAGTTCATCCGTCAAATCTTCATTAACCGACAGCAGCTTTTATATTTGTGTGGAGAGCAGAGCATTTGAATCGTGCACAAAACACAAAACTGATGTGAGCGGCTTTGGTGAAGGAAAAACTGACTGGATCTAAAACTTTCAGATGACACACCACTCATTTCTCCGTCACACTGTATGACGTGACAGACAACTAGTTGTCCTGTTCCATTCACACAGCGCGTGTTTTCCGAGAATGCAGTTGTCACGCCCATAAATATCCGAACTGTGTTTGAACGTAACCGTATTAAGGACTCAAATACAGGACTGACAACCGTATTCTGCTGCTCTGTGAACGTGGCCATACATTTTCAGGACTCACAACCACATTCTCGGAAAACACGCGCTGTGTGAAGGGAACATGACTGGACAACTAGTTGTCTGTAATGTCATACAGTGCGAGAGAGAACTTCGCAAAACATGACTTAGTACTTGGTGGCAAAACCCTTGTTGGCAATCACAGAGGTCAGACGTTTCTTGTAGTTGGCCACCAGTTTTGCACACACCTCAGGATGGATTTTGTCCCACTCTTCTTTGCAGATCCTCTCCAAGTCATTAAGGTTTCGAGGATGACGTTTGCCAACTCGAACCTTCAGCTCCCTCCACAGATTTTCTATGAGATTAAGATCTGGAGACTGACTAGGCCACTCCAGGACCTTAATGTGCTTCTTCTTGAGCCACTCCTTTGTTGCCTTGGCCGTGTGTTTTGGGTCGTTGCTGGAATACCCATCCACGACCCATTTTCAAAGCCCTGGCTGCAGGCGGAGGGCAAACCAACTCCAGGGTAAGGCTAAAAGCAGCCAAATGTATTAAACATCATAAACCCATCTTTTTAGGCAAGAACCAAACATGGGTGTCCATGTAGGCTAATAAAATGTTTAATGGGACTGAATTTGTATTTAATGTGATTATAATTTAATAAAAAACATTAGAAATTGATAATTATATAACGTTTCCTTTCCACGGTTATTCAAACAGCGAAGAAATTCTATATAGAAAGTGACATTATCACTAACTTTGATCTATCGCAAGTTTAAGCACTCTTAAAAAAAAACAAAAAAACTGCTGTTATAATTACTGAAGCTGTATACACTATGAAATGAATCTCTTACTTACATTGTACATTTGCGCTTTGTTGTTTATAATGAGAGAATTCGTGGAATTCAGTCAGTGAACTCGCGCGCACTCAAAGCTGATAAGTTTCAGCGATGACTCATCTGAACGCCTCTGATTGGCCATTGCATTCCTAAGCTCAACAGAATTGTGTGGGATTGGTTAAAATGTGCAACACATTAAAAACGCCTAAAATGGAATACGGTGCAACATGAGCAGATCTTAATTAATGCCACAATCGACACTATTCATTTTCACTTTGTTAGCAGCAGACATAATAGATTTAATTTTTTTGTGCAGGGGCATTTTTGCCCCAAGTCCCCATGAACACTACACACGCTCCACCTATGCCTGGCTGGCTTCAGTGCCCTGACTTCAATGCTGATTCCTCACCGTTCTCATGATCATTGAAACTCCACGAGGTGAGATCTTGCATGGAGCCCCAGACCGAGGGAGATTGACAGTTATTTTGTGTTTCTTCCATTTGCGAATAATCGCACCAGCTGTTGTCACCTTCTCACCAAGCTGCTTGGCAATGGTCTTGTAGCCCATTCCAGCCTTGTGTAGATCTACAATCTTGTCCCAGACATCCTTGGACAGCTCTTTGGTCTTGGCCATGGTGGAGAGTTTGGAATCTGATTGATTGATTACTTCTTTGGACAGGTGTCTATTATACAAGTAAATTACTTAAATACTTATTTCACTCATTAAAATGCAAATCAATTTATAACTTTTTCTGAAATGCGATTTTCTGGATTCTTTTTGTTGTTATTCTGTCTCTCACTGTTCAAATAAACCTACCATTAAAATTATAGACTGATCATTTCTTTGTCAGTGGGCAAACGTACAAAATCAGCAGGGGATCAAATATTTTTTTTTCCCCACTGTACTGTTGCCATGCGGCTCTCACACTACGCATCATGTTCTCACATAGTGAAAAATAAAAAACACATATAAACATACATACAGATTTTTGCATATATATTATTTAAAAATGTTGCATATATAAATACAGTATATATTGTTGACATATATGGTTGCTACATATAATACCACATATACAAATTTTACTGTGGGGATTTTATTAATGTTATAAACTTATATCTACCTAGAGAATGTATGTATGTGAAAATGATATGGCATATACCGTATGGCAATATTACTCTTGATACATTTCTCTATGGGTACTAGCAGGGGCTAACAAGTTTATGGTAAACCTCCAAGCCTTAACCTGGGTGGCAGCCAACAAAATAAAAGGGAATTAGTATATTTTGCTCTGGAGTGTTTGAATCAAATTTACCTTAGATATGTGGCATCTCTCTTCGGCAATGTTAACAAATTAAAGTTGAGTGCATAGTAAAGGAGCTAATTTGTGATAGCTCATTAATTTACAGCTAACATAAATATCCCATTAAATGGCCAAACTGAATTTAATTTCACACATTTCAGAAAAACTTTGCTTTCACCTCCAAAATGACTTACTGTTGCCCTCTGTTTTGACAGAACAGGCAACAGTTCACATCCAGGCAGAATTTAGCACATGCATTTCTTAGACCTGAAAGTAATAAATTGTCATCCTATATATCACATTCTTGTCACTAGTAATGGTTTTTTATTTCACCTTCTTCACATTCACCATTGCTGGTCGCCTGATGGATTGTTATTGCACTCTGGAAGTCTGGATTCTATTCTAACTTATTTGCTAAGGGCATAACTCAACCTGATCCAATCTACTCAACACCAGACCTCACAGAAAATAAAAATGTGGAAACGCTAGTCAGCATCACTCCTCATCCACATCAGTCTACTTGGGCTATTTTGCATTGCTTAAAAAGCAAACATCCATCCTGGATCCATATTAAGTATGCTAATCATTCCCTGACCGTAAATGTTTGCTATAATTAGCTGTTTTTGTCTTTTGGTGCATTGAAGAACATGTTTATTCCCTACAATGGTGAGAACAAGCCTCTGTGCATCTGAAGCTCAGTGGCTTCACCCCATGAGAGACAATTAGGCATGGCTTTTCATGGCTTCTGTAATGACTGTGTGTACATTGTTCCTCAGCACTCTGCAGATGAGCTGTCCTATCATTCTTCAGCTGTCAAACTGTGCTCTGGGTCAACACTGCACTAAATGCATGCTAAATGCCATCACATTTAAATGTAAATGATTTGTCCAACTCAATCAGCATTTTGACGGCAGAAACTCAATTATCAGTAATTACTGAATACTTTTCAGCATCAGACCTGAAATTACTATTATACTG
>JAFVLL020017909.1:0-17252 GCA_021397915.2 Tor tambroides | reverse complement strand
TGACGGAGTTGTTCTCCATGACCTCGATCTTGCGCTCGTGGATGTGCAGCCCCGTGGCGTCCTTGGCCTCCTCCTCCTTTTGGCAGATGATTTTGTCACCTCGGAAAGGCGGAGTGGGCGTGGCTCCTGCAATTGGCAGAGGCGGAGTCAACTGCAGGCCGATTGTGGGCGGGGTTTGCGCTCCCTGGCCGGGGAAGCCAGAGTTTGGCACTACTGTGAAGGTAACTTGGTTGCTAGGCGTAGCCTGCAGAAGGGTGCCAGGGGTGGAGGTGGAGATGATCTGCCCTGGGAGGATGGAGATGGGAACGGCACCGGTCGCCTGCAAGGGGCTCTGCATAAGTTGCACGTTCAACTGCGGTTGAGACGGCATCGGACCGCTGTTGGTCACCTGGTATACGACTTGCGGGCTTGGCGCCCTAGTGCTCGCAGGAGCGGGAACTTGAGGAGCGGGGAGTATGAGTTTTCCGCCTGGGGTGGAAGGACCGCGTTTCGGAAGCAGTAACTGTTTGATCAGACTGGATTCTGTGGAGGTAGGTTGGGCTGGGGGTGGAGGAGGGGGTGGAGTCTGTTGAAACTGCCGCTTGACGGACAGCATGTGGCTGACTGTGTTGGGCGGGGCTTGCTGCATGGGGCCTGGGTTAGGGATCGGTGCATTTGGGGAAGCGGGAGACTGTGTGGGCTGCGGTTGGATGGTTTGAGGACTGGGATTGGTCAGTACGATTTGATGGATGGCTGGGGCGAATGCGGTGTTGGGTTGTTGATTCTGACTGACGATGACTAAGCTTTGCTGTTGCGGTTGTTGAGGTTGAGGCTGTGGCGACTGCGCTTGCGGTGCAGGTTTGGGGGCGATATTTTGAAACGTGACGCGGTTGCTAGTCACGCCTGAGACAGTCACGACCTGCCCTCCTGCCATCAGCGAAGTGCAAGGTGCACTGACATACTGAGGCGGCGCGAGCACCACAGCCTCTTGGGAAGGGGCACCTTGCTGTCCCTGAGGGGCTTGCAGGCGCTGTTGGGCCACCGAAGGACAAATACCTTGCACTCGACCTGTAAAAACGTGTCCCTGGGGCGGCGGCCCCTGCTGGATCAGTGTAATGGGAGCGTGATGGAGCAAGGGCCGCTGGGTAGGCGAGCCGCTGTGGTTGGGAACAGCAGGTGCAGCGGTGGCCGTGGGGATGGAGCTCTGGATCATGGCCGTTTTGAGGATGTCATTGGGTCGTATGGGAACTGGGGCGGTGGCGGGAGGGCATGGAGGAGGAAGTGCAGCTTGTCCTGGCGGGTTCATGGGGAGTCGTGGAACAGTCGGGGTTGGCGCAGGAGCACTGGGAGCGTTGGCGTGCGACGTTCCATGCATGGTGAAGGCCACCTGTGGTGCTGCCTGGCCGGCAGTAAGGCTTGGTGCTGGTGCCCGGACAAGCTGCCCTCCCACACCAGGAGACAGCACTGCATGGACAAACAAGAAAGAACAAATCAGCTATAAATGTGACTGGCTTATCGCATTAAACACTGCATGCGCTTTTGTTTTATTCTTACACCTGGGTAAATTAAATCTGGTGTTCAAGTTCAGCACTGCACGATGGGGTTAACTAGGGTCTTATGATCTTCATGATGCAGAAAACATGGGAGGATTTGGAGATTCATAAAAATGGAATTGGCTGTATAACAGAATTTGGCAAAATCAAAATATGGCACAATATGGACTAATGTCTCTTTTTTCTTTCATTTTGTAATGCCATGTCAGCTTCTATGGCTATGTTGTGTTTCTCCTTTTACAATTGTCCTATTATTTATATGTTTATTGGTATTCTGCTATTGAAGAGCTGCTAAACGATTTTTTGCTGTTCCTTTAACTATAACAATAAAGATCTATTCAATTCTTTTCTATTCTATTATTTTATACAATATATTTTTAAGGACCATCACATCACACAATCCCACTTTTTCATCCATGCTTCAAATTGTAAACCTGTAAAGATAGGAACAGTTCAAATTTCATTCGATTACATTTTAAAAGATTATTAAATTGTTAGTTTTATGCATAGTATTTTATGCATAGTAAATCTGTATTTAATCATAAAACAAAGAATCTGGAAATTCTGTTGTTTTTTCTGAAAAAATAAAACATTTAATACTGTGTGTGTGTGTGGGGGGGGGGGGGTTCTGAAAAAATAAAACAATTAATATTGTTAAATTGTTAACATTTTATGAATTCAACTGATCAGACATCCTTTTTGATTATTGAAAATTAAATTGAGTTAAAATGGAATTCAGAAAAAATTAAAACGGAAAACAGAATTTGGGGAAAAATAAAATAGAATTGGCGGGGGGGGGGATTCATAGGGCCCTAGGTTAACATTCTTATGTATTTACGAGTGTAATAAACTTAAATTGTTGTCTGAAGTCTTCTGAAACTGTTTTAAGTCCTTAAAGACACTGGGGAAAAAAAAAATGTGTGAAAATTTCTTTCTGCACAAAGTGAATGAATATTTAATGAGGTTAGCAATGAAGCAGTTTATGATAGGTTGTATGATAACTTGCTATAACATTACAACTTCACACATCAACTACATTTTCACACTGTATAGTTTTCGCACCACAATTCATAGTTTGTGAAAATGGCCTTTCATAAACCAGAGTGTTAAAAGCAGTGCTAGATTCCGTTTATAATATTTATAATAAAGATATATTTATATTATAATTTTTTGTTTAGCATGTGTGTTTGGCTCAGTGTTATTTTTTTAGGATTACTGATAAATTAATGTAGTTTGATTTGTATTTGTTATCTATTTTAATTTTAGTTATACCTTGGCTTTTAGTTTTGGATCTGTTTTAGTTGTTTTAAAACTACAATTGATTGCTTCTGTTGTCCTCATTTGTAAGTCGCTTTGTCTACAAGCGTCTGCTAAATGACTAAATGAAATAAATGAAAAATAAGCACAAAGAATTTAAACCAGTTAAAATGGGTTTTTAACCAGGGTTTAAAAAGCTTAAACCCAGAATCAAATGTAGTGTGAAACATCTTTCTGAATTGCTAGAATGAGAGTTCTTGGGCCAATAATAAAACAGTATCTCTACCTGACTGGGGCTGAGGGGTTTCTGAGGGAGCTTCATGTTTGAGAACTGGTGCAGGACTGGCCTGCTGCTGCTGCTGATAATAAAGCTGGACGGGAAGAGGAATCGGCCTCTTCCGCACACCAACTACATGGATTTGAGCCTGTCCACTCAGCCGTGTGTCCTCCACACGCTTCACCGTGTGATTAGGAAACAGCGTCCTGAGAAACACACAGGCACAGCGTTGATATTGCGTTTGAGTGGTGAGTTTCAGCATTCAACATTTACCATTTGGGACGGCACAGATACAACTTCACAGCATCTTCCCAACAGTTCCATTGATCTCACCTCAGGCATTTGTAGAAGTTATTGGATGTTAACACGCCACCCCGCGCCATCTTGCTGCAGGTCGCCAGATATTCAGAGTACATCTCAGAGCGAGAGACCGAACCGTCTGGATGAACCTCAAAATGAGCATTTAGCCTAACAAAAGCAGAAAGCATTCATAAAACACTAGAAAATGTAACAGATTTGAGAAATCCAAGAAGGAAAGATGTAAATCTTACCACTGAGTTGTGAATTTCTCTCCATCTACTTCCACAATCCCAGGCGGAGGCGTAGACTGCACAGGCACCCTGTTCACTACAAAGAAACAAACCCAAACACACTGTAAATACAAATTACATAAACTCCTTTCTCATTACTTTTCCATGTCAACATTTTTTTGTGGGATATTTTTAAACCCTACCTTGAGACTTAAAGCAGTAGTAGCCTGTTTAAGAAAAATTATCTTCTATTTTGTGATAACATTACTCAATATCATTAAACACTGATGAGGAAATCTATTTTTGCATTTTATCATAAAACTGCGAGAAAAAAAAAATTTAATGACTTATTGGTGGTAAAATTAAAACCTGTATATGTAAGATTGGTAAGATTTATATTACAATCCAATAAAATATGTTTGACAGACAATGAGCTCTTGATGATGTAAATGTGCATTTTGGTTTCCACTTCATTTTACAGTGCCTGTTGCAGTAACTATACATTTAAGTACTGATTAATGTTAAATAACTACATGTACTTACTATAAGATCAGGATGAGGGGTTGTTTACGGTTAGTTGCATGTAATTATGGATAGTATATTACTATAGCAAGTACATGTATAACAAGGACACCGTAAAATAAAGTGTTACTGCATTTTGCATCTATCCTGTCCTGCATTGTGTGTAAATCACTTACTCTCTACTAGTGTTGTCACGGTACCAAAATTTCAGTATTCGGTACCGATACCAGTGAAAATCCAAGGTTCTCAGTACCAATTTCAGTACCAAAGCAAAACACAAAAACATGCTAATTAAAAAACATACTATTTATATTAATAAAGTCAAACAAAACTAAAATCTACAAAAATCAATGCCATTCTTTATATTTATTTAAAATTGTGTTTCAAGTTTTTCCGCAAGTAATAAAGTACGAAAAACAGTAAACAAGTTTCACCCAAATTTAATTTGTCTTTTAATTAATGAAATTTAAACACATTTTATTTCTTTTGGTAAATAAAGGGGATTGACTGTTAAAATTAAAATATGGAAGAAATAGTGTGAGATTATTTCTTTAAAAATAAAGATTTATTAATTTTTTCAATAGTAGTAATAGTATCACATACATTCTACTAAATAATAGATAAACTTTTATTTTGACGAGTTGCTGACCGTGAATGCCTTTAAATTTCTGTGTGTGAGTAGCCATATGATATGACGCTGGTTTTACTCAAATGAAACGGTAAAATGCTCGTGAAGTGACTCGCAGAGCAGTTCTGGAGATGTAGTTTATGTATTTATCAGTCCCTCCGGGATTTCGCGGGACTTTTTTCTGATTTTTGCGGCCTGAAATGACTGATTTTGCTGTGGCTTTTCTCAAAATCTGCTGTGATATTTGCGGCATTTCTTATAGTTTTGCAGTGAAAATATACCATGGACAACATTCTTCTAACATTGTTATAACTTTTCTGACTTCGAGAACCATCGTAGGGCTCCAGACTAACATTTGAGGACACCAGTGCCATTAAGTTCTACAGAAGGTGGCACCAGCACCTGACAGTAAAGCACTCACCCTAATCGCACATGTACATCTCGGAGATGTCTATTTGATGTCTGCATTTACATATGCAGACGTATTTTTTAGGGTGTTTGCTCATCTGCAATACGTCTCTAAGACGTTTCCTGTCAGATGTCAAATAGACATTTATTAGAATGCATGTAAAACTGCTTCTGAGACGTTTATCAGATTACAAGGCAGATGTTTCCCAGATCTTTAGCAGACGTCTTACAGATTTACTTGTGCTGTCTGGGTAGTTGAGATGCAGATAAAATTAACTTATATATATATATATATATATAGAGAGAGAGAGAGAGAGAGAGAGAGAGTGGAAATCACTAATAAGCCTACAAGTCTCTGCAGCCATATAGTGGTAATTTAATGTCCTTTTTATTTTTAAATAAGTGTTTGCTTTCCTACATTATGAAACTTTTAGTTTTATAAATGGAGGCAACCTATGAAGGATGAACAAATAATGTCATCACATTAAAAATAACTTTCAAATTTGGTAATACTTAAAGCTTTGAAGTGCTGGGAAAAGTTGTGTGAAGCATTTAAAAACACTCGAAAACATTAGACCATTTCTGCCACAAGTTGTTCCTGTAGTTATGTTAAATAAATCCATGGTGAATGGTGTAGATTTGTGTTTATTGAACAATGTTTTTCCTGGTTTCAGTGGCGTTTGTTCTGATATCCGTAGCTTTAACAGAATTATGTGCCGAATTTGAATGCTTCTCACAAGATTTGACAGAGATGTTATTGATTATGCAGTGAATTCGACTACTTTCTTCACTGTATGTCCCAGCGCTGTGTGTAACGGTGTCGCGCGATCGAGAGCAGCCCGCGGCTCCGGCCCGAGCAGATAAACCGTCTGCGCCGCATAGCCCAAACGATAAGCGCGGAATTGTTTCTGCTTTCAGTTCGTTTGTCCGATGTAGCTCTTGTAAATCGGGCATGATGAGAACGCAAGGCTGTTCATTCCATTTTTCAAACTGAGAAACAATCTTTCTTTGACTGATTGTGCGTTGCGATGACGTCACGGGACGCGTCTAAGCCCAAAATCTGCAGAAAATCTGCGGCAATTACGAAAATTTGTGAGCTCTTGCGAAAATTGCGGAGTTTGCTTGATTTTGCGATAAATTCAGCGATCGCAGAATCGCAAAATCCCAGAGGGACTGATTTATGTCCTCATTGAGACGGCAGATGATGAAATCACCGCGAGTGTCATGCCATTCATTCATTCACGCCATTCATTCATTCACAGAGACTCACAGAACGTGCAGGATTCATATTTGAATCGACTTTTGCGGCTTAATATTTACAGATACTAGTCCATGTCGCGATTTGATTTAAGTGTAATGACCTACTTTTGATTAATTCATCCAAACTTTGACAAATTCCATGACATTCTGTATTAAACTGTAAATTCCGTTTTTATAACTGGATTCCGAGATTCCGTCCGTGTTTTCTGCATCGCGGAAATCATAGGGCTGTACGCGTCAAGAACCGGGTTGACCGGGTACTCGGTACCACCGGTACTTGAAAAAACCTGGTACCATGACATTTTCATTTCTTTAGTACCGACTTGGTACCGAAGTACCGGGTCTTTTGACAACACTACTCTCTACAGTTATTAAAAGAGAAAGTACTTCTTGTGATATCTGAATATGTAATTTTGTACATCCCTAGTACGCACAAAATCCGACAGCGGATACATAGGCCACTTACCAGCGCCAGGAGTGCCTTGTGTAGGTGGGGGAACGTGCTCGACAAGCTGCGGCCGAACCTCTGAGACCTGACTGCTCGAGGCCTGATGCTCGATGAGTTTTACTGCTGTCAGGGCATCCGGTCCGAATGTGTGCAGGTCCACCGACACCAACCGCACTAGAAGATCTGACATACACACATGCAAACCATGTCAGTTCACTGCTCCTGATGGATAGTGGTGCCACAAAATTTGGCAACATCACAATAAATTTATGGGAGGAAATCGTTGACAAACGTGAACATGTACCTATGCTTCTCTCCACGGAGGAGATTTTAGAGCACGTGATCTCTCCGAGCTCGGCCAGCTGGTACAGGACCTCCAGCGCAGAGATGACCAGCATGACGTCCGGCAGCGTCAGGAGGGCGATGACTTCTCGGTACGACTCTTGATCCACATACTCGCAGATCAGAACGCCGTTATCCTCCACTTTGCTCAGGTTCCCGAGAATTTCCATGGCTGCAGGATC
This sequence comes from Tor tambroides, assembly GCA_021397915.2. Lineage (NCBI taxonomy): Eukaryota > Metazoa > Chordata > Actinopteri > Cypriniformes > Cyprinidae > Tor > Tor tambroides. The sequence goes on along the minus strand of JAFVLL020017909.1, from coordinate 9,866 downwards.
CAATGGAAATAATTAGCAACTCTCAAAGGAAAGGACAAGGTTTAACGCAGGGCCATTTTTTGAGAATGTGCGAGTTAAAATTTGACGTGGCCGCATTTGTGCGAGTGCATGGTTTGCGCTGCTCCAAACAGCGCGCATTGCACAGCCACGCCACATTGTAGCAGGAGTCAGATTTCATTGGTCACGTCAAGAGGGGCGCTGTCAGTGTGAGCGGTTCGAGTGTAGAGCCTGGTTTATTCTTAGGGTTAGGGTAAGTCGTCACTTCAGTACGAGCACAAAGGTGCACGCCGCACGCAGGAAAAACGACGCGAATTTTGAGGAAACAATGGCGGGCGGAGGATTTGGTTTTCAAGCTAAAGTAAAATAAAAGACTGCTTCTTAAACCAAAGAAGGTGAACATGTTGGTATTCTTGTGGAAAAAGCATGCAAATCCTGTCATCAACAGCCAGTTTAGTTTTACTTTTATTTTGTTTTCATTTTGAAAAGCTTGTTATCTTTACTGCTTACCTCACATCACACTATGGAGGCTTTCTTTTAATTTTTTTTATTTATTTGAATCCGCAGTGTTTTATTAGTCGGTATATAATACAGCAGCATATGGTGTATGCCATGCCTTATCTTATTCGTTTTTGTTAAGTTTTCACAAGTTCGTCATTGTAGACTACTGTTTTGTTGTTGTGCTTTTTAATTAAGAATAACAATGAATCCATCTTTTGCTTTAGTCTTAAAATTGAAAGGTGTATAGATAAAAGCAAAACAGACAATTATCTTTTCTTTTAAGATCGCAAATTTGAAAGCATCATAACAGCTTATAACAGCAAAAGAGGAACTCCCGTTCACAAAATTCAAATCACTAATAATACTACTGATGAAAAAGAACGGGTTGAATGTTAACTACTTTCGTTCCCATATAACTAGGAAGTATGATAAGTTCAGCAGCATGCATTGATTAATCCCATGTTGTAGCAAAAAAAACAACAACAAAAAAAAAACAAATTCCAAATTATGTGCTTGTGCGACTAACTGAGAAAGTCACAAAAGAGCAACCAAGTTTAACGGTTTAATGGCATGAACAGTTCACCCTAAAAGATGCTTACCCCTCATTTTGAGAAAACGATCCCGTGATAACAAACACTTCGTGATGGTGTGAAACATCAGATGCGTTGTTCGGAAATCAACTGGATCCAACTGAAGCTGAAAAAGGACAAAGAGAAATTTAACAAAAGATACAAATAGCCAACAGATCCAGACATGAAGCCTATAGAGTGCTGAAGGGATAACATTTATAACCTAGAAACACAAATTTTAGCACTTCTGGTTCCATCGTTTTGAAGTCAATAGGTTATTTGAATGGGTTTTTGGTTAAATGCTTGAATTAAGGTTTGTGGTGAACCAAAGCTCAAGATTTTGACATTTCATTCTGTGACATAAAACGAATCAGTAATTCCCTGTTTGTGATTTTTTTTTTAAAGCTTTTACTTTTCTTGAAATAGCTAACAAACATCTAAATGAGGCTACAGAGGCCGTTTGAGAAATTAAACGTCATCATGCCAAACAGGCAAATTCATCTACTTGCTATTCCACTTTATAATTGCACTCTGGCAAACTATTCTAAATGAAACTTTGAAAATTAAGAAGAAAGAGTTTAATGGTATTGATACTGAAGTCATGTGATGGTGCAGCTCGTTTATAGCGTATACATGTAGCTTTTTACTTCTGCCTATTTGTATTTAGGCCTTAAATTGTGTTTTATTTGTTAAGATTATCATGATGAACAAAACACAAGTTGGTTAGTCGGTGTTTTAACGTCATGTTGGCTTCTTTAGCTATTTACATGGCAAGTAACGAGTTGAAAAAGTAAAAGAGCTATGTAAAACCTATGTATGCTTAAGAGAGACTCTAAAATGGATTCAGATTTGATGGTGTAAAATTTGATTTGAAGGTGTTTGTGGTTTCCTAAGAGATCTTACACCACAAAATGTCTAAGAATCATGAACATTTGTTGTTCACAGAGCTTATTTTCGGCAATAATCCAAAAGCCAGTGGAAAAATCCTGTTGGGTTTTTTTGTAAAGGAAACTTGATGTAAACTTGCATGTTGGCTGACAAAAATGTGTCATAATTGCAGCACTCTAGACAGATGCAGATTGTGGACTCTAACCTCTCCGGCGACATTGCCGAGCGTGTCGAGACCCAGCTGCCGCAGATGGACGAAGGTGCAGTGCGCACAGAGTAAGAGGAAGCGCAGACATGTGCGATTAGCTGCCAGGAGTTTGATGTTGGCCTCCTCGAAGGACAAGTTCCTCAGAATCATTGCCACCTGCAACACCCGCTGGCCCTCGACGTCTCCGATGCCTACGGCACGTGTCGGGTGGAAGAGAGGAGTGCAGACGCCCCTCGTCTCTAATCCAACTGAAAAAAATTACACAATGCATGCTTAGTGTGAAGTAATGCTCGGTTAAAACATATCGACTAATCAAAGCGAAACTACACTTCATTGAGAGTCTTCACCACATCAAAGGAGAGTAGTCGGGACATAAACCACCACATACTTTGAGGTGTGCAGCTCTTGTCTGAGATGAGATCTTTGACTTCATTGTCTTCAATGACATCTTTCCAAAACTAAAATAAAAATAAGAGATAAGAGCACAAGAACAGATACCATGCAAGAAATGCAAGTTGACATCTTTTCTTACCCTCACAAAATCTCGTGACGTTTTCTCCTGCCAGTCTGTCCCAAAAAGAGCAGAAAAGCTGCCTAATGCTGAAAGACAAACATATGTAACGTTAGCATACCCATGCAGTCCCAAAGTGCAAATACTCAAGTAACCGCAGTATTAAACGTACAGTCGTCGAAGACTCCCGCGTGTGCCAGCAGCAGCGTGACGAGTTTGGGCTCTTTTTCTAGCTGCATGGCGTGCTTGCTCTCGTTGGACAGGAGCGTGCACACGTTAATGGCAAAGTCCACTTCGTTCGGGAGCCCAGACAGGAGAGAGAGCACCAGTTTGTTGTAATCGGATGGAGGGACGAAATCCGACGACAGCCCATAGCTTTGGCGGAGATAGTCTGTCAAACAAAGGACAAGCAAAACATAAACTGTTTTATATTTCTAGAGATTTCCTGAAGAAACTGTGAGCCGTAATTGGCCATGTGTCTTGGAGGTGGCTTGAGACTCATACAAAATTCAGACAAGTGTGAATACATCTAGTTGTTCAGACCACATATGTGACCCTGGACCACAAAACCAGTCTTAAGTGTCTATTTTTTGAAATTGAGATTTATACATCATCTGAAAGATGAAAGAATAAATAATCTTTCCATTGATGTATGGTTTGTTAGGATAGGACAATATTTGGCTGAGATACAACTATTTGAAAATCTGGAATCTGAGGGTGCTAAAAAAAATCAAAATACTGAGAAAATTAACTTTAAAGTTGTTCAAATAAAGTTCTTAGCCATGCATATTACTAATCAAAAATGAAGTTTTGACATATTTACGGTAAGAAATTTACTAAATATCTTCATGGAACATGATCTTTACTTAATATCCTAATGATTTTTGGCATAAATGCATATTTTGACCCATGCAATGTATTTTTGGATATTGCTATAAATATACCCCAGCGACTTAAGACTGGTTTTGTGCTCCAGGGTCACATATGTAAACTTCACTTCTCCCAAAAAGATCTACATCAGCATATGGAAGTTAGGGGTTTGGTCCAATGAAATATTGATTGCATTTTATTTTTACAATCCTGTTCTGCATGTAGATACTTGCATATATTATTATCTTACTTACGTGTATCTTACACATACTTACATACATACTGAAGTATTGCAACTGGGTAATAAATAGGTACCAACCCTAAACTTACCTCTTAACATATTCTTAACCCAGTGTAGTTACCTTATATTACTCCATATTTTATTAGACAAGCAAGTACATTGTAAATGCACATACTCAAAAATACTGCAAGCTTTATATAAAATTTTAATGATCAAAAAAAGATGTCTCAATAATTGAATTCATAAAATGTAAAAGTTTAACAACAATGCCCTATGAAAAGTTTTATTTTTTCAGAAATTAATTTTTCCTGGATTCTGTGTTTTATGATTTAATACAAATGTATTATGGAAAAAAAAAACTGTGGTAAATTCAAAATTAATGCATAAAACTTTCATTATTTACCTTTTTACCACATCAGCAAAGACTATATTCATGGCAAACTCAAGAACAATAACATTTAAAACAGTCTTAATTACAACTCTTCAGATGAACTGTACAAAATTTAGCTTCTTTAATATTATTTACAACAAAAAAAAAAAAACTAATTCCTTTTTTCCTTTCAAAAAATAAAGTGCTGCACATCAGAGGTTTATTGTTAAAATTAAAACATGGACAAAAAAATGTGTTATTGTGTGATATCCCTTCAGGAAATAATGCTTTATTAATTTTAATTAATACTCTTTTTTTAAATTATTATTTTATTATTATTACTTTGAGAGGAACAATCTACTATACAAAAGTAATGCGTGTCAATTTTTTCAAAGTAAACCAAATTTATTTTTGGCAGGTTGTCACGAAGATCTTTGAGTTTGTGTGTGTATCTGCTGATAGTTTAATCAAATTGTGAAATGCTGGTGAAGTGACTCTCAGAGCAGCTCTGGAGATGAAGTTCACGTGTTCATGTCCTCATATAATCAGACTAAAACCTACCCCAACCCTTATGTAAAGGGAAATATCATCTGTCTCTCTGAAAGGAGCGCAGTGGCAGGAGTACTATTTCCTTCAAGGCATTAAGAGTTTTCACAGGTGCAGCTCCAACGCACACTAACCCTTTGAGCCAGCTGTGTCTGTACCTGTTTTTACATTCCGGTGGGGACTTAAACCTGAATACACACAGACTCATGGGGACTTGTGTCACGTTGGGGACCTAAATTGAGGTCCCCACGGGTAAACAAGCTCATAAATCATACACAATGAAGTTTTTTGAAAATCTAAAAATGCAGAAAGTTTCCTGTAAGGGGTAGGTTTAGGTGTAGGGTTGGTGTAGGGCAATAGAAAATACGGTCTGTACAGCAGAAAAACCATTATGCCTATAGAGAAGCCCCACAAGGATAGCGAAACAAGTGCGTGTGTGTGTGGCTCATCTGTACCTGATACAGTGTGTTGCTGGTAGTTGTATGACGTGGGTATTGCACCAATCGGAAGCAAAGATTTAGGATTCCCCGGCTGCTCCTCTTCATCTTCCTCTCCAAAGTGATGCACCTTTTCATACTTCTCTAGATAGCTGCAGAGAGACCAGAAAGAGACATCAGCACACAGAATGACAGACAGATGGATATACACTCATGATCCCAGGGAAAATTTAAGAGACACGAAGATTTAAACATCCAGACACATTTATTCACTGACCGGTGAGCTGAGTTTAAAAGATCGAGTGGTTATAATATTATCGTATACATTTCATAGCATGTTTTAAATGGGCAGACATCGGTTTCTGCATTTAGATGACTGTTTGGAGGGATAATGTGTGAATGTCATTCATTTCCATGAGCAAATTAAACAAACAAACCTGCGTCCCTCGGGGACTGAGAAAATCCATTAGCATTTTAGTTGCTACAATTTTTTTAAATGGTTGATGCCAATAAAACATATTTAGAGAGTAGACTGCCAATATGATAACCATACATAGTAAACAATCTAAATGAGACATACACAAATCTGCTTTAAGGAACAGTATTTTAGCCAGAAGTGATGGTTTAACTTTAAAAAAAAAAAAGCCTTAATGATGGATCTGGTTCTTACAAACATGCAGCTTTTGCTTCACAAGTCATTACTTAATGGACTGGAGTGGTGTGGATTATTGTGATGTTTTTATCAGCTGTTTGGACTCTCGTTCTGACGGCACCCATTCACTGCAGAGGATCCATTGCTGAGCAAGTGATGCAATGCTATATTTCTTTAATCTGATGAAGAAACAAACTCAACTATGTCTTGGATGGACTGATGGCGAGGACATTTTATGCCAGTTTTAATTTTAGTGTGAACTATTCCTTTAAGATGTTTTTATACATTGTTTAATTTAGATTTGACAAGATTTCAGAAGTGACACTAAGCAGAAATTGTTAATCAGCCAAACAGACATTGCATTTGACAGACTGATTAATCTGTGTCAAAGAGAATACATATATGCAAAAGTTGCAACCTAACATAAAACACACTTGATTAAATCCCCATTAAAAACACTTAAAACAAGGTAACTGCATACTTTACCATCTCACACAGCTCTGTAACCTCACATATTGAAAGACGGTCAGAAAGCACAAGCTGTTTGTTCCAGAGAATCAGGGATCAACCGTATTGTGAGTCTAATAGTAATATTCACAGTCCTGCTCCGTGTGTATGACTATGACTCATGAGTGGTTCCCTCAACTGAATGAGCTTTCACTTACACACACACCTCCCATGTGCTACAATACAAACACCATAAATAGCTATCTGCACACCATAAACACTAGAAAACAACACACTGTACTGGACACACACAGCGCGGACAGACATTCGCACACTGGACTGTATAACTGTAGGATTTTAATTAGTGATAGTTGATATCACCGAACAAGATAACCAAATCCACCTGAGAAATGCTCTCCCTTTTCAAACGTCAGTTTCATTTATTAAATCTTTGTGAATTAAGCTGATATGTAAAAACTTGTTTGCTGCAATTAAAGGGATGGTTAAATAATAACATGTTATTATTTTCTCACCCTCATATGCTTCCAAACCTGTATGACTTTTTCTTCTCCATGGAACACAAAAAGAAAATATTTTGACAAATGTTGGTAACTAAATGGTTTCAGTTCCCTTTAACTTTCACTGTATTTTTTGCCCATATAATGGAAGTCAATAGGAAATGAAACTGATTGGTTACCAACATAACTAACATAACCAAAATAACATTTAAGTCAAACAAGTTTTGAACGACATTAAGGTTAGTAAATAACGACAATTTCCATTTTTGGGTGAACTATCCCTTTAAATTGTATATCAACGTTATATTCACCACCTGCAAATCTGCTTTTAGCCTGATTACAGGCTGATGTTTCTCGAGACACTAAATGAGGACCTTGTGAAAGCATCAGGTTTATTATGTACAATTTAAGTCAGGGGCACTTAGTCCTGTTTCTGGAGATCTACCTTTCTGCAAAGTTTAGCTCCAGCACTAATCAGATACACCTGAACCAGCTAATTAAGATCTTTAGGAGGACTCGATAAATACAGACAGATGTTGAAGGCAGATCTCCAACAACCATTTCTTTCTTTTCTTTCATAAACCTAAAAGGTAAAATACAGAAATTAAGCTGACATGAGGAACTATGGCATTCAGTCAGTGCTCACGTGAACGGCCCCATTTCTGACTGAGGTCCAGACAGAGAATTACTGCCCTCTGCTGGAGACACAGAAGAAAAAGGTCAAGTTTAACCTGCAGGAGCTGCTGAATATATGGACTGTGACTAGGAGAAAGTCAAATAGGACCCGAGACAACAGTTATGCAACAAACATCTTCAAAACAGAGTATACGCAATGTAGCTTCTCAAAATTACAGTAAAAACTTAACTAAAGTGGTGCAGGTTGGGGATAACCTAGAATAAGTTAATAGGATTTATAACATGAATACTTTACCATAACATGACCTTGAGGTTCTACATATTTACATGCAAAATTAACACTCAATAAGGTGAGAGCAGACTGACCAAAAACAGATCTGAGACCAGCAACAGCTTGGCTGGATGGCTTTTTACTCATACATGAACAGAAGAATGAAATTATACTCTATGTGTTCAGACAAATTCCATTCAAGGTTAATTTGCATGCAATTTAAAGAGTTAGTGATGTTCAATCTGCAAATAAACATTCACAAAGCATTTACAAATCAATTAACTAGATATAACTTTGTTTGGGAGAGACATTTGATGCTTATTTGAACAGCAATAAACATACATTTTACTAAAACATCTGTTATTTTAAGGTGTTCTTTGGTACAGTGTGATTACACAATTAATTACTGAGTTATATTGATTAACAACACGTGCTTACTACAGGGTTAGGCTTTGGTTTAGGGTTAGTTACTTGTAAGTATCCATACTTTACTGTTATTAGATGTAACAAGGACACTGAAATAAAGCATTACCAAACATTTCTTTAAAAAAAAAAAAAAAAAAAAGCATGCAAAATGTTACTGGGAACATTTATATTTTATGAGCCAAATGAACACAATCAACTGATTTGCTAAAATGAACCAGAGTGAATAAAAATTAGCCTCAGAAAACTAGAACGCATGCTCCCACATGCTCCGATACGCTGTGCATAAAAAATAAAGCTGCCCTGTCCTTAAAAACTGACCATTTGCCAATTAAGACATTGACATGTGTTGTTTAGCTGCTCTCCCCTCTTTACTTGGCAGACGGAGTGCCTGACTGCAGATGCCACATTTAAATGACTCATTTCACATGCTCCGATCGGTTCAGCGGTAAGCTCATCACACCACAAACCCAAAGACCCAAGTTCAAATCCCTCGCCAGCTCTTCCTCAGCTGCGATGGTGTAAACACACAACCGAATTCCTCTTTTCGCCGTGAGTGATAAGACTTAGACTACACAATGGTGTCCTAATGGAGACACCTGCAATCCACCAAACAAGTGCAAATGAAATCCTTCATTTTTGTCTGAAGACTCACACTAGTGTTAGCTGAGACGTTTTGGAGCCAGCGAGCGTTTCTCGGTCTGCGTGGTGCGAGTGAATCGGACTAAGTGAGATCCGACAGAAATGAGGATCCTGCTAAAGCAAGATCTTCTGAATCCCTTCGGCTGTGGAAAGGCCTGCAGGACTTTTCCCTCGTTTGATGTGCATGGGACGCTCCCGAGGTAAACCTTGAACGTTTCTGAAAAATAATCTTTGTAAAGTACATCTGTAATTAAAACATTCCACCATTCTTCCTGATCCAATCAAAACACCTGCAGCTCAAATCGTGTTACTAGTTTTGAGCGTTATATAGTCTGATATATAGTCGAACAAACAGGCATAATATGTAATACTGCAAAAAAACATCCAGAGATTCTCTCTCGTTTGATGTTGCAAAAAAGATTCTTCATCACAAGTACTGGATTTCCTCCGAGCAATCATGTCTGTCTAAACTCTTTGGCTTCGCTTCCAAAAATCGCTTCAGACTCCCTGAGAGACGGATACACCTCAACATGACACAGACCTCTCCAGGATTTCAAAAACAACTGGCGTTACATCAGAATTGAGCAGCACTTAGACCTTTGATTCTGAAAATAAACCCAAAGAGAACATGCCTAACAAAAATATGCATATGCTGCAAATAAAACCAGTTGAAGCTCACGCAATCTCTCCGTGGAGCACTAATTCTGTCCTCCGTACGCCGCTCTCATGAGGAAGACACACAGGAGAACAGCGTTTTGCATCCCTCGTCGTTCTGAGCTCTCGTCGCTGACAAACAACCTCTCTTGCAATGACTGTGAGGACGGTAAAAGACACTTTGCAGAATGGTAATTACGATTAGTCTGTTGCATGGCCGGTGTACGTCTCCTTCTCACGGCCCACACAGCCTAAACGCTCCCTGCTGCCAAGTCTGTCTGTCTCACCCCCCCATAACCTACTAAACTAGAGAGAAACGCACGTGGAAAACCAGCAGCCGCACTCACTGTAGAACAGACAGCAGTGCTACGGCCGTACGCTCCTCACTGCTGATACTACAGATATATAAAAACAGGAAGATTTTGCATGTTACAGCTGGTGAAATGTTTTTAGTGGTTTACACACGAATCAACCGTGTGCATGCT
>JAFVLL020017908.1:0-33215 GCA_021397915.2 Tor tambroides | reverse complement strand
TTTTTTTTTTTTTTGGCTAGTGTGCACATTACATTTTTCCCCTTACTGGGTCATCAAAGATTGCTATTGCAATGGTTTATGGTTTCAAAGATAAGTGGGAACAGGATCAGAGCTATCTTGATTTCCTAATTGTGAATAGCTTTCCATATCTCAGAGACAATAACTGCATTTTTCCTTACACAAAGTCTTATTTTAAAGAGGTGAAAGAATATCTACCAAACTTATGGTTTGCAGGCATACCTTCTTTCTTCATGCCAACAGCTAAACATTTCTGAAAGCGGCAGTAAGGACATCGTTTCCTCTGGGCTAGGTCCATGGGGCAGCACTGTGCATCTGCACACGTATAGCGCTTGTTATTCTGTACAGAGCGCTTAAAAAAGCCCTGGTGAGAATACTTGTCTTTAGTGTGGATTTTTATTTTTTTTAATGAAAGCAACTACTGTGTACTTGTTAACTGCCTAACTGATGATACGCTTACCTTACAGCTCTCACAGGTGAGTAGACCATAGTGATATCCTGACACCCTGTCACCACATACAGGACAGCGCTCTTCTTGAGTTGCCATACCGTCTGGGTCTGGTTTTAACTCCTGAGCTATGGGACATCACATTAATTGTAAATGTTATGTGATGTGATTGTTAATGATCCTTTGGTCCATTTTCTTTCTTAAAATAACTCTTACATGTCACCTTCAGAAAACAGCAAATGAAAATCAAGAAGCCTACTGTAAGATGATTGTCTAGGACTGGCCTGTAAGGTTGAACAGTTTTATGACCAGTCTATCTGATAAATCGGCAGAGCAGTCTATTATATCTCAAATAGGCTAAGTCTCTTATCACTCAATTGATTAAACGCTGAGATATAGGGCTTACATAATCCTTACAGTTTGATATTTTCAGCAGGAGTAAAAAAATAAATAAAATAAATTTTTTTTAATTTTGCTGAAGCAAATGGATGGACTTATGAATGAAATCATAAGTCTTTTTGATTCACGTCTTCAGTATGCATACTAACCATGACTGAACTGTTCAGCACAATCAAATCATGACAAGATTTTCTGAATATCGCAGCAATCTGATTTCTAATGGAAACTGAATTAGTGACTTCAAATGTTTCCTATGCTCAAATGTATTACATTAGCAGTTAAAGCTGTTGCTAAAGCCATAAAAATCTCTGAGATCTGAAGTTCTACTTACATGTTGACGGTCCTTCTTGTGACGCAAGGTCCTGTGTGTAATCGGCAGAGTGGAGGGCTGTGGGCTGGGGGTGATCCAGGGGATAGTTTGAGATGTTCATGGTCCATAGGAGAGGGGTGCCGCGGGTCGCCGTAAGCTGTCATTCATAACTGTACAGGCCTCCAGCACTCATAGCAGGACAGAGAGGAAAACAGACACAGGCTGTCTCAGAGATGGTGTAAAGGCCCTCAGTTGGACTTTGCTCCATGCTGAGGGTAATAAACCTGAGTCTGTCACACCTTCCCAGCAAGCAAGATCTCACTCATGCAAGGTGCATTGCATGAGCAGCATATATCGAGGGACGCACTCACCATAAGAAAATAAACAAAAAGATCTGATGCTGCAATACTTATGTACATCCATTCATGAAACTACCAAATATCAGACCAAGCCAACTACAGGACCCATGTGATTATCAAGTGTTTGGTAAACTCCAAGAAACAGAAGATAGAATCCCTATTTCTATACATTTAAATCAGATAACTCTAGTGCTCAAATGTGTGCATCAACACGTAATATACTGTGTTTTGCTATCTTTTATCAATAAGTGAGGTTCCAGCACCTTTGGAATCAATTACAAAACAAGGAGTCTAGTTATGATGAAGGGAGCAGGTAAGTACAGTGATGTGGGGTCTGACGTCTAAAGCCATAAAACAGTTCAAGGGTGATAGATTAACCCGAGTAATGAAAAAGACACATTCTGTTAAATTAAATGTGGTATTGTCTTGACTGTTAATGAAATGAAAAGGCCATTCTTTTACAAATAGCTGGTTGATGATGATTGACTATGTAGCTATTTCACTGTCTATATTGAAAAATCTGGTATCTGTGAAATGTGGAATCAGTTGTCTTAAATTGTTGAGAAAAATGACATATTTAGAATTGAAAATATGGAGAAACTTTGTTCACTAAGAATCAAGCACGCTGCTCGGTCATCTTTTTTTCTGTCTAGAAAATTGTGAAGCGTAGATACCAAGCAAAGATACTATACAAAACCTGGAAGAATGACCCCGAATCCCACCCACAACTCAAGCATGTTTACTTAACACTAGGTGGCACTATAATGCACAATTTTACTCTGTTAACATACAGATTAGGTCAGATCAGATCAACTGGATCAATTCAGCACTTTTTTTTTGATATTTGAGAAAATAAACATGAATAATCTACTTACAGTTTGTCTCTGCATAATGTGTTTGTAATAAGCTTGCATATTTGTTTTATGTTTTGTATCAGATTTGATACATCAGGTTTTTTATGGCCTATATGGTATTATACAGTGAACAGTGAGCTCACAGGAGAAAAAGAAAACCATTTTATTCAGAAGCAATTGCAATTTGCAATTAGGTGCACTTTTTTTTATGTATATGGCCAAAAATAAGAGGAAATAGTTTGTAATGCAAATTAACTGATATAAATTTCAGTTATCATTCTATATCCCATGTCTTAGTATACAAGGTTTCAATATTTAGATATTTAGATGAAAGTAGTTTCAATTGTGAATGGTTGATCATCTTGAAATTCAGAATTTGTATAGTATCTACTACATTTTGTGAAAATTGGCCATAAGGTGGTGCAACCATAAGTGTTTGCTGGCTTCTGTGCAAATAAACCTTTTACCATTGGACATTAACTGCAACCATCACATCTAGTCTGTCAAATTTAAATTTAGCCAGTGGCTAAATTTCCAACCAGCAGGTTATATATTAATATAAACAAAAATGTAAATTAAACACATGACCCATAAGTTGTAAAGAAAAATCCCAATAAAACACAAGATCATTACAATGATGTTTTTATTTTCTTTTTTAAACAAATGTTTATAACAAATGCTTGTAGTCCCTTGGAGTTCGACATTTTTTCGACAAATGCCCCTTTTTTTTTGTATGTTGTCTGTTAAACCAAACCCAACCCTTTTACAGTATATGTGCTAATGGTATAATATCACAGTATGTATCCTATACTCAGTAAAAAAAAGAACATGTAAGGCAGTTTAGCCTGCTATGACTACAGGAGTAATGCAGTTCTGCGCTCTGTGGCTCTGAAAAAGAAGAAATGACAAATAAATATCTAGTTAGACATTAGACATAGTTATCCTGTTAATTATAAAAATAATTAATTTTCTTATTTAAATGAATCATTTACCTGTAAAGACTTGTTAGGGAAATTATTCACTCTTAGGACACACAGGCTCACCCTTAACAATAAACCATACCTCATTGTGTCTGTTCATAATCTTCATTGGGCTGAAAAACACATACAGACACACATACACAAAACAATAAACATACGAATTACTGAAATTAGAGAGCATTACTGACAGAGAGGAGGTAAACTAAGTGCACCTGTTATAGCCGACATCATAGCGGTACTCTGTCTCATAAGTAGCTTGTACATTGTTCAGCGACGTCTTCAGACTTTCAGCCTGTGATTTGGCCACAGCTGAGATCATCCAGCCCCCGCAGCTCTTGACATATACTTTCATATCCGGAGTGTCTGTTAAGTGTACCTGCAAATAAAGTTCAGGGACAAGTTAAAAAAAAAAAAACTTTCAGTTAAACAGAAATCACAGAAAATATCAATGAGACTCACAGATGGATCAGTAGGTTTGGGTGGATTGGCCTGGTATTTGGAGGGCAGGAGGAAGCTGAGACCATAGACTGATGACTCCCACACTTTCACGCTATCATTGACTTTAGTGATAACCGGTGCAGTCATGTCAATCTTTGCACCTAGAAAATAAGGGTTATAATTTGATTATAAGGATAAATTTGATGTTTTGTTTTGTGGGGACCTGCTTCCAATGAGTGTTAAATCGTTTTAATTGAAGGTGCATTAGCAATTTGTTGCTAATTTAGACACATTACTGTACGAAATAAAGAGTCATCTGAATGGTGTATGAAGACTGTACACATGAGATGAAGACTGTACTTATGTTAGATTTCTATAAAAAATGTAGCATTGTGTTTTCTGGTGAAGCGAAGAGTGGAAATTAGACAATGAACCGCTAATTACTGTGCTCTACTAGCTGAGACAACGATCAGTATGTCTACCTGTAAGTTACAGCTGAAAAATCAAAAAGGGTCTGAAGCCAGAAGAAAGACCGACAGAAAAACAAGTTTAAACATCGGTGCGGCACACAGGTAGCAGATGCCAGAGAAAATCCTTTATAATTTTATATTCTATAGTCTTATATTCTTTTATATTCTATAATCCTTCTATAAAACTTTATATATTTTTTTCTTTATTTACTTTATTTCTTCAGATAAACACAAATGAAGATTTTTAATAATAATTATAATAATAACAATCTATCGGAAAATCTGTCCGCCTATTTGAAGTTTTTTTTTTTTTTTTACACATACCAGTCGTTTTGCTTCAGAAGACATTACCTCATCAGCTGGGGTCGTATTCCCATTATGTTCACTTTGAGTATTTTTTGAAGCTTTAGAGGTACTGTACACTTCATTATAAGAGCAGGTGCAGCTTTTTCTGGGTATTTTCTGAAGTCTAGCACATTTACAAAATGTTGCAAAATAACCTGGATTGGGACTCACAGACATGGATTATTTTCCTATAAATTTTTGTTTATGTTCATCTGAAGAAAGAAAGTTACATACATCTGGGACGCATGAGTAAATAATGAGCGAATTTTCATTTTTCAAGTCCCTTACAGGTTTTAATAACCTTATAAGGACATTTGGTCCCCTGCAATGTAGGCAAAATTTAACCCCCAAACAAACTCACCAGCCTCATTTTCTCCGGTGATGTATTTATAAAGTTTCCTGAACGCTCTTGAAACTGCAATTTCCATGAAATAGGATTCAGCTTCTGTGGTCACCCACTTAGCAGCATCATAGTGGCGTACCTGTAGGAATAGAGCACTTCATCTCATTACGATGATCTATTTGAGCTTGTCTTTTAAATATTTGTGATCTCTTTACTCTTTCATGCTTGTTCTATCTTGTATCTCACCTCATAACCATCCCCCATACAAACCAAGTCAAACAGAAAGCACTCTTTTGTCTCTGTGCAGTAACTGGATTCACTAGTGGAGTCCCTGAGAGATACAAACACAATACATTTAACTTGACCAATACACAACAATGTACATATAAGCTTTGTGGTGTGGCTATTCCACAGCTGCAAGAGAAGTAAAAAAGAATCTCACCCAACTCTTCCATCTACTGTCACTGCAAAGAGCAGCAAGATCAATCCTGTCAGATAAATCCTTTAAAACATTAAAAACAGAAAACATTAGGTTACTTTTAGGGAACTCTAGCAGCAACATGTTTGCAAGTCATTTTTTATGGTGCTACTGTGGTTTATACAGCAGTGTAAGAGAGTAAAAGCTTCAGTACTTACATATTGTAGAATGTTGTAGTTCAAGGCTGTGCAGAGAGGAAGTATGCACACGTGCGCCTGCAAGCTGTTATTTATACATGTAACGTTATGAAATCTGTTCCCTCCTACAAGACACGCCCCAACCCTGCAGTCATGTAAGCATGTTAAGTAAAAGTCTGTCTCATCCACTAGGGACAGTATTCAATCTTTTTTTTTTCCACTATAAAGTTCTTAAAAGTTCTTCACATTCTCAGAAATAAAGGTACAAAAGCTGTCACTGGGGCGGTATCTTTTCAAAAGGTACATGTTTGTACCTAAAGAGTCCATTTTGGTACCTTTAAGGTACATATTAGTACTAAAAGTGTACATATTTGAACCTAATAGGTACAAAAGTGTACCTTTTGAAAAGGTACCGCCCCAGTGACAGCATTTGTACCTTTATTTCTGAGAGTACATAAATGCCTATAAACAACCATTCTTTTTAAGAGTGTACAGTACTGTATATTGATAGGCATGCTTTCATATGCGCAGCACATTTAGTGATAACTCAGCATTTTTATGCAATGGGTGATTTGTGATTATGTGGTTGGAAAACAAAAAGTTGGCTTTTAAGGTTAGATGGAGTTCTCGTGAGGTTGTTACGCAATAACTTCTGGATTTCATTCTAAGGCTAAATTGTGTCTGACATTCGATCAATACAGTCAGGCTGTCAGTAATGACATTTCAAAGCGTTGATGTAAAATAAGCAAACATAAACTGTGACCACAGACTGACCACAGCTCTGTTCACAGTGTGCAGTAGTGAACGTGACAGTCATCCAGATGTTTAAGTAGGCTAAATGTCACAATTGCTTAACTTTTTGGAGCAGAAAAGGAATATTTTCTCAGGTGGTCCTGTGAGGCACGACATTTCGTTCCACTGTATGTCCCCACATGTAAGCGGAATGACAATAAAGCTCAACTTGAGAACTTGTGACCAACTGCAACTTAAGCCTTTGACAAATGGACTGAGTTTGTTGGCCCATAAAGACAGTACAATAAATGCAAATATTTTGACATATTTGTTTTAATATCTCTTCAAGGACATCTAATTAAGTAATGTTTTGATGCAGAATTATTTATGGGTGCACACTTTGAAATGTAACTGTAGTGTACACAGACATTTAGATGGTTAAACTGAAGTTTTGTGTCAAAATTCAGTGAGCAACATAATTTTACTTTCAGACCATAACTTCTGTGTTTTATGGGTGAAGCAAAATCCTTTTACACCCATAATTGTGTTTCGAGTGTTGTGTGTCCGCGTAGAGATAATAGTTCTTTATATTCAATTCAGGATATATTCAAAGGTTTAGCTCTTTGTCTCCTGTACAGTACTGGTGCTATCTGATATCTTTTGTTTAGGGTTTTGTAATGGTTGTACAAGTGTTGGGTGTAGCTGGGTGTCTTGTTTCATGCACTGTACGGTTCACTATGTAAAAAAACATCTGGTATGATTATTCATCAATGCAGTTACGCAAAGACAACATTATGCAAAATTATGATTTAAAGGGATAGTTCACCCAAAAATGAAAATTCTGTTATCATTTATTCACCCTCAAGTAGTTCCAAACCTGTATGAATTTCTTTGTTCTGCTGAACACAAAGGAAGATATTTTGAATAAAGTTTGTAATCAGGCTGTTTTTAAATACTTCCATAGTATTTTTTTTCCTACTATGGAAGTCAATGGTGCCTCAGAACTGCTCTGTTTCCCACATTCTTCAGAATATCTTCCTTTGTGTTCAGCAGAACAAAGAAATTCATACAGGTCTGGAACTACCTGAGGGTGAGAAAATGATGACAGAATTTTCATTTTTGGGTGAACTATCCCTTTAATACCAAAGACAAACTGCTAACAAATCATCCACATTTATTCCAGATCATTTTATTTTGACACATTAATAGTAGTTTAACACATTGTTTGTCTTTGGCCGTAATTTTCCCTTGCAGATGTTCCTGAAATCTTCATTAGAGTTCGCCATGCAACTCTTCTGTGTGTATGACATCTTGTTATGTAAGGCTGACATAACAGCAGATCTGTTTTTTTCATCAGGAGTTGTCTGCTTTTTCTTCTTAAGGGTCGGTCTTTGTTAGTTGTGTGAAGCGTAATCTTTGACAAAACAGAGGATTATAAAGAAATTTGAACCTAGGAAAAACAACAACTAGGACATTTTGAAAGTTGAAAAATCAAACTGATTATTTGGAATAATCTGCTCTTTGGTGTCATGTGTAAACCGAAGACTAGGACACACTTTACAAAAAGGTCTTATTTGTTAACATATGCTAATGCATTAACTAACACTGAAACAGTATATTTTACAGCGTTACTAACCTTAATGTTGATGTTAATAAGATGTTCATTTTCATTTTAAATAGTGTATTAACTAATATTAACAGATACAACTTTTGAATTTAAACCTCTTTAAGTGCTTAGATTAATCTTAACTAAGATGAATAAATATTAGTTAAGATAAATATAAATATCAGTTAAGATAAGTACATATTAGATAAACAAATATGCTTTAGAAGTTTGTTCCTAGTAAGTAATGTTGTTAACTATGCCAACAAATTGAACTTTATTGTAAAGTGTTACAGATTCTTGTGTGGCTTTATGAATCCGTTGATGAGAACCTAACAATAACACAAAAATGATCATTAGTCATGTGAGGGGGAAATATACAAATTTAAATATGCAAATGAATGTACTAATCAACAGTATAACGCAATTCAATGCAACCGAACGTAGGGTATGAGTGACATTAAAAACAAAATCCGGACTTATCTGTTCAGATCAGCTCTGTAATTAACATGACATCACAGTGCTGCTGAATGTTTAAGACTCTGATTGGTTGACAGTCATTCCAACTATTTCCAAGTATTTCCTGGTTTGTTGATATCACTAGTTTCATATCACTTCAGTAAATTGTCTGCATCACTGAGAAGCACAAATGCTCACTCTTGCATACACACCGCAGCAGTAGTACCTCAGGATGTGTACTAATTGATCCATAATTCAAGGGTCAATCATTCCTTGCATTCTACGGTGGCCGAGAGAGCTCAAAGCGCTGCAACTTCAGAACACATGCAAATAGAAAAAGCACCAGCAAATCAAGAAAACATCTTCATCAATTTGACAGCAGGTGCTGCAAATGCTCACAACACAACCAAATAAAGAATTTTATTTGCAGCGCGTTTCTTTGTTTGGTTGTGTTATGAGTATTTGCAGTGCGTGTGTTGTCAAATTGACAAAGATTTTTTCTTAATTTGCAGGTGTTTTTTCTATTTGCAGCGCGTTGAGCTCTCTCGGCCACCGTAGCATTCTGTGTTTGGTGTGTGTTGCACTGTTCATATAGCCTGCAGTGCATTACATATTTCATTCAGGCTGCTTACGCCTTAATACATTGGTTACTTTGAGTGAATTATTTGAAATTACATCAAAAGTTATATGATGTTTCATTCAAAGCAATAGCTGAAGTGATGTCAGTGGTTTAACAGTTTTTTGCTGCTGCCTCAGGTGCTGCTGTCAGAGTCTTCATCAGACTCTTCTTCAATGTCATCTAGAATGAGCTCATTGATGCTTTCTATCAGACTGCCCTGACTCAGACAGGTGTTGACAGTGGATCCGCTGCTGATGTGAGTGGGGCTGGGGTAAACCACACGCGGCTTCCTGTTCTTCTGTCTGCTGTGTGGGTGAACGCATTCGGTACCAGGTACATGGGGCTCTAGGTAAGACAAACATGCAGATGGTTATAATAATGCAGTTCGGTTTTAAAATATGTAAAATCAATATGATATGGCATTTCACTTATGCAATGAGACACAGTGGGGTCCAGAAATCTGAGAACACCCGTGTTCGCAGAATTCCAAAATATGGAATTCAAAATTTAATTTAAACCTCTAAATGAACATTACAAAATGAAAACATATAAATGTTATGATGCAAAATTAATGACAAATATCTTAGACGTTCTAAGTCAAAATCAAATAAAAGTGTGTTGTTCTCTTTTTGATGTATACATGTGTGATTATTAAATATGTGTGAACTCTTTGTAACAGACATTCAGATGTTCTTGCTTTTTATTGTAGTTGGATCATCTCTTTGCTGTTGGATCATCCCAAATCATGCTGGAGAACATGATCATCAGGTTTTACAGAAACTTGTGGAGTTCGTGCTGCTTAATTACAGCTGGTATTAAGGCAGAGTATTCATGTAATTACATTTTTTATGCTTTAATGATGGATTTGTTTCTTACAACAAGCAGCATTTCGCTTGTCAAAACATTCATTCTAAAGTAGTTGTGTGGATTTCTCATTCTGACGGCACCCATTCACTGCAGAGGATCCATTGTAATGCTGATGTAATGCTAAATTTCTTCAAATCTGTTCAGATGAAGAAACAAACTCATCTACATCTTGGATGGCCTGAGGGTGAGTACATTTTCAGCAATTTTTTATTTTTAACGTAAAATATTCCTTTAATATAATTTGTAATGGAAATGTTGTTTTAAATGAGACATTTTCAACAGAACAAAAGCATTCACAGTAGTGGTCTCAGACTTCTACACACCATTGTAGTTCCCAAAGATGCTGGATATTTACTCTGAATAAATTTTATGTTAAAATGGTGATCCATACCAGAATGGGTCCTGAATGCAGAACCCTCCTACAACTCATTTTCTAATCTATTTGCTATTATTTCTGTCAAATTTATAATATAAAATGTTAAATAGCATTAAGTTACTGTGCTGACACAATACCTAAATGTTTATTTGGCTATTATTTACCAATAGGTTACACAGTTGACATCAGTCGAAAATAAAGTCAAAGCCCTCTTAGAAGCAGAGCATATTTAAAGCGGAGCAAAATTTAGATTTCATGTTGGCTTTTAAAGAAAATGAATTACAGGCCTTGTATTGATCTTATGGCTCAATACAAAAAATACAGTGGTTTGTGATGTTGCAGGAAGTTAACAGATTTTAACATTACATTTATTAATTGATATTCGTGGTCTGAATACTGAATAACACCTTGAGATTGTGCAAGACCTCTAGTGGTCATTGTGTCAAACAGCATCAAATTACCCATTCGATTAAAACAGTCTTCAGCAAGGCAGCTGTGCTGATTTCTGCTTCTAGGCCCAGGCGTCATACTCCTCTTCCTGGGTGGTAGAATCTTTGTGGGGAAAATGGCTGAGCGACAGCCATAACAAGGAGAACGTCCATCCATCCGACCAAAACCCCTAACAGAAACATAAAATGTTAATACAGTACTCCTTGGCATATGCAGAAGAAAAACAATGCCATGACTGTCATTAAAAACTGAAGAACAGCAATACAGTACAGCATACATAATGTCTTACTTGAAGGTCCGCAAGCAGTTTGGACAGTTAAACTCTGCTATACCCCACATTTTGTTGGCTGGCACAGGGTCATACTTCTTTTTGCATCGATGACAACGTGACACCTATAACAAGCCAAGTGCACACAGATGAATGCTAAATATGGGAAGAGCACAGAGTGAATGCGATTTAATCTTGTAAGGTGTGGTCAGACGTCATACCCTTTTCCTCTGAGGCACACGTCGCCACCAGTCCCTGTCACATGACTCGCAGGCAAACTGATGTGTGACAGAAGGGATCTGGTTTGCCTGAGCCTGGTCAAACATTCGTTTGTTCTCCTCTGTTAATGGCAGAACTCGTAGACGCGCCCCGAGCTCCTGCAAGCATGTCTGTGCATGTTAGTTCACACTGCTAACAGTACACATGCAGTTCTTCAGTATTAGCCTTTGTGCAATTGATAATTCAAGTAAACAATGCAAAGCAACTAACCGCTATATCTGTATCATCATTGGGTTTTTTCTTGGCCGGTGCCTGAAGCGGGACAGGAAAGATGTAATAAGACTACAGTGTAACATGATGTTTTATTTATCCTGTGAATCTCCTTCTTACTTGTGCTGACTGACTGGCACCACTGGATCCAGATGACTTGGTGGGTTTTTCTTCCTATAAATTTTTGATGACTATCACCATTATACAATTAAAAACTGTAAAGTAAACAGCAGTAACTGGTACTTTCACTTATCAGAAATCGTGCAACATATCAAATCATGTTTGTTGGTTGTTAGGAGATGGCTGGGATGTTACCTGTTGTTTTTCATCAGCTTTGAGTTTCATAACCACGTTCTATATGAGTGCAGAGGATGTGTTAATGAATAACACAGAATTATACAGTGACCCAAGTAAGAATATGGACACTTCACTCTTAATTCCATTGCATTAGATAACAAATGGCTTTCTTTAAATGCTAAAGTCTCGTTACTTTGTAATCTAATGCAATGTCATTCATATATATTTAAAGTGTGTCTTCGATGCCCCAAATACAAAATACACCTACATGCTCTTTCCATAAATTTGCATAAACTGCTGAAAATCACTTGCACCATACCATAGCTACAGGGTCATTACTCAAAGCCGACTTGTCTTCCTCGTCCAGCTCTACATATAAAAAACACACCAAATAAATATTTGCAGTCAATGCAACCACAAACTTAAAAACCGCACATATTAACAAAAAAAAAAAAAAATATATATATATATATACACACACACAAATGGCATAAACAGCACGGCAAATAATACACTTATGAGACTTATGGTTCTTAGAAAAGGTTTGCACTTTACCCCCGCCGTCGTTATCTGCCATCAGGGCGACACACATTGCAACCATACGATGGTTGTTTCCATAGCGTCGCATGAGCACTACAGCCATGTCAATTTCAATAAGTCCATGAAACTTCTCTCTCAGTCGCCTCACACTTTTTTCCAGCTAAGTCAAGAGGGGGAAAACGTATTTACATGTATTTATCTCCATTTGAAAGAACAACAACGCTGTATAAAACTGAGTGAGAGACTCGTGTGTGGCCTTTAAAATGAATACAAAGGTGATTTTATATGCAGGAAAACATCAATCCGTTTTTAACCTACGTACAGTATGCACTATGCCTGTTGAGGAAGTTACTGCACTATACTTCCTTTAATAGCGTGTCATATTGTATCCAATAGAATATCATACGCCATTTAACTGTATGTTTATACGAATAACAAATACTATACCTCCACTTCTTCACGTATTCGACTCATCTCTCAGTCGTTCGGGTGTTGTTTTAGTACCTGTAATGACAGCGCTAAACCTCTTACACTCTGGCACCGTTTCCTTTAGCGCTTTCAGTATGTTAGTGTGATATATCACTTTCAGTTTGATCAAGTTTACCACATCGTGACCACTAGAGGTCGCCACCATACAGCTGTAAACCGAGCACAAAATAAGAGCACTCTTGACTGTGAGGATTTGGATTCATGCAGTAAGAGAGATCCCTTGAATCTGTTCACTAAAAGAAGCATTCAGTTTTTTTTTTATTACAGGTATAAACAAGAATAACTTCAGCAATTAAATACAACATAGGATGACATTATGTATAAAAGGAATAATACAGGAAGACAAAAATGATATGTAAAATAAATAAATAAATAAATGAAACAAAATGTACGGAGGTAGCAACTCAAATTACGTAAGATCCAACAGATCATACAGTTTCACAAATTTGACACTTTTTTGTTGTTTATGTTTTTAAGTGATTAGATAAGAATCATTCAGATTTGTTCAGTGATTCACTAAATCAATTACGTCTCTCAGTATAAAGTCGTTCACAGTAACATTTAAACTGATGTAATTGCAAACGTCAAGCATCAGCAAAACATTAAACTCCTTCAAAACAATTTAAGACATAGGCTATATGTTTTATTCTATATGCCTATATGATAATAATAATAATAATAATAACAATAATAGTAATTTATTATTAGCCTATTATTATTGTTGTTGTTGTTGTTGTACAGTCGGTGACTTCAAATCCCAGGGTTCTCTGAACGCAAACGCGACCTCTGCACATGACTTGTTTTCACAGTGCAGCTCTAGTGCAGATCTCAGGCGTTCCGGCTAAAAGGAGTTTATCGATGACAAGAGGTCTGTCAACAGGACACAGGTCTGTACATGCTGCAGAACAGACAGTTTAGCTGCATTCAGTAAGTGCATGTCCCAGAACACCTCAAACTGGTTTAGTTTTAATGCCTATATGCTTTTGTAGCTCATGTTTGGTTTTTCACGCAGTGCAACTGTCGTCACTGTTATTTTTGAATGGTTAATATTAAAACGTGACGAACTTTATGAAACATAACACTTGTCACCCGGTTTTAGATGTGAAATTTATAACACTCTACTGACCAGTTAAAACGGGCTCATGAGGCGCGCTCCCGTGCTGAGAAAATCTGATTAAGATGTAATCCGTAGTCCAGACACCTTTCAGCGTTCTGTGTACTTTTATTTTCCCTTTAAATGTTCACCTAGCACGAAAAATGTGAAACTTTAATTTAGGGCTCTTGTTACAGTGTAGTTACTGATTTTTTTGCATTGTTAATGTGCATTGCTGCTATGTGCTGTAATATATTTATAACGTACCAAAAGAAGATGGTCATAACATGGTTGTGATTCTGAACAGAAAATGGCTATAACGATGGCAAATATATTGTTACTAAAGTTAATGCTTTTGTGAGTGGTTTCAGATTAGAAAACATCCTTGAACGAAAGTTATGGGGACACGAAAGGTTTTGGTGACAGGATGCTCCTCTGGAATTGGTTTGGCGTTGGCTGTCCGTCTTGCAAAAGATAAGTTAAGGCGCTTCAAAGGTAAGAAGACTGCATATGAATGTAAAACGCCTCTTAGAATTTTATAAATATGCATGTGTATATTACTAAAAGTTTCATAACATTACAGAGGAACACTTTCAAATACTGTCCCTTCAATAGCAAAGGAACAAATAAGTAACGCGATATTAACATAGTAACTACTATTAATTAACATGAAACTGAGATTAATGCATTAATAAGTAGCACTCAGTTGAATGTGGTAGTTCAGTATTAGCTAATCAATAATTTCTATTTTTTCATGCCTCACAGGGTACTACATACAGTTTCATAATTAATGTGAAACTAATCAATAACTAACGCAGGACAATTTTTTTTTAAATTTGTACATTAACATTTTACCACTTACAGAATCAATAGATAATAATATGTTAAAGTCCCCCTGTGGTGAAAATCAAGTTTTTTATGTTGTTTATTTGTCTATGTTGTGTTTTTAATATGCTTTTAGACAAACCATGTGCCAATCCATTAAATCAACACCATTGCTGAGTATTTTTGCCATAAAACTGTAGTTTCTCAATGGCTGACCCAGAAATGCGGCTTGAAACAGCCCTTTGGTTACTGGTTTGTGACGTAGCAACCCATCACGTCAAGGGATCGATTCCTATCACTAGCATGCAAAATATACCAATACCAACACAAAACCAAACATAAATTAGAGCCAAAAACCCATGAAGCCGTGGTTTAATGTGAATTTAGAACCGCTAACTTGCATTATAACCCGCGGCAACAGTCCAAAAGTAGCCCGGAGTCAGACCCACCTCTCCCGCATCGGCATCTGCACGTCACTTGCGTTGCTCGCAGGCGCGAATTAAGAATCTCAAACAGCTGCATTCAGTCTTAACGGCATTTTGAGGACACAACGGCCACGTACACACTACAGCTAAATTCGGTTGTCAGTTCACCTTTTACTCCTTAATCGCGTTCTGTACACACATAATTTACTAAAATAGGCCACGTACACACTACAAGTTTCAGGAGTGACAACCGCATTTAAATGCCGGAGTGAGTCCTGTAAATTATCGTTCCATGTGTGTACAGAACAGCACTCACTCCCACATTTGTAACCATAGCAACATTCTGTCGCTTCATTGTGGTGAATAAAAGTTTAGCCGTTTGTTGTGCCATTTTTTGACTAAAGACTCTTTTTGTCCGTCGATCTGAACTAAACTACTGCTGATAGACGTGCTGTGTGTTGTTTATGCTCGGGAGGCTGCTTGCAATGTTGCCATGTCCTCATATTTACAAGTGCATTTAGGCATGTTGTTTGGTCTTAGCTCATAAAGATAGGCACTTTATGGAGTTAATAAAGTGGCCTGTCACGGATATGAGATATATGATTTTTTTTTTGGTGTTATAAAACAAAGCATTTGGGTGTTTTTTTTTTGTTTTGTTTTTCTACAAAGATCTGACAACACTGTCACTTTACCGCGCGGCTCACGAGTCATGAGCGCAGCTAGCCCCGTGCTAAGTTAAGACTTCTTTCACTGTTATTCACTGTTATTTTCTTGCATCTCACATACAGACGAATACACAGATGCACGTTCAAATACGTCATGAACAACTAGTTGTCCAGTTCAGTTCCATACACACTACGTAGAATTTCTGTAAATGCGGTTGTCACTACCTGTATTTTTCGGGAGTTAATGCGGTTGTGGAAAGCGGTTGTCACTCCCGTATTTTAGTGAATTATGTGTGTGCGAGAACTGCGATTAAAGGAGTAAAAGGTGAACCTTTGACAACCGAATTTAGCTGTAGTGTATTATACGTGGCGAATACGTGACAACCGCATTTACAGAAATTCTACCCAGTGTTGATAAAAGAACTTGAACTGAACTGAACAGCTAGTTGTTAATGACGTATTTGAACGTGCATCAATTAATATTCGATCTGTATATGAGATGCAAGAAAACAGTGAAAGAAGTCTTAACTTAGCATGTGGCTAGCAGTGCTACATGACTCATGAGCTTTTTATGTATAAAGTGACTGATGTTGCCAGATCTTCGTTGAAAAAACAAACAAGGACAAGCACAAAAAAAACACTAAAACACCCAAATGCTTTGTTTTATAACACCAAAAAAAAAAAAAAATCATATATCTCATATCCGTGACAGACCACTTTATTAACTCCATAAAGTGCCTATCTTTATGAGTTAAGACCAAACAACATGCCCTAAAAGCACTTGTAAATATGAGGTGACGTAACATCACTGGAAGACAGCGCTCTCTAAAGCAGCCTCCCGAGCATAAACAACACACAGCACGTCTATCAGCAGTAGTTTAGTTAAAATCGACGGAAAAAAGAGTCTTTAGTCAAAAAATGGCACAACAAACGGCTAAACTTTTATTCACTCCCGCAAGACGACAGAATGTTGCTATGGTTACAAATGTGGGAGTGAGTGCTGTTCTGTACACACATGGAACGATAATTTATGGGACTCACTCCCGCATTTAAATGCGGTTGTCACTCCTGAAACTTGTAATGTGTACGTGGCCGTAACATCGTCAAGTAAGTAACTTTAACGAATGTTACAGTATTCACTGTAGTTTTCCGCCAGTAAAAACATAGTTTTATCAATCATTATCCGTGTATGCCATTGTTTTGCGTTTACTACAGTTCAGTAGATCAGGAGGCGCTGGCTGCTGCGACTGAGTGGAGGCGGAGCTAATTTGCATATTCATAGATCAGCGTATAGTAAATGAGGCAAGGGTGTTGAGTTGCATTCAAGCTATTTTAAGGCATGAGAAAATTATTTTCACAAGAAAAAACATTTAAATATGTAATTTTGATGATCAAAGATAAGTTTTAAGGAATAAAATATTTGACTAAAGGGGGACTTTAATCATTAGTACATTTTATCAGATTTTTTTTTTTTTTTCAAAACGAATAACTGACTGTGAACAATTTCAAAGAAATTTAAATTTAATTGCAGTTTTTTTGCAACTTACTCCTGTGGTCAATTTTCTGGTATCCCTCTGAACTTAACACTGTATCATACAGGAACATTTTGAGTCATCACCCCCCCCAAAAACAAGCCTTTTTTGCATTTAATCGGGTGTTATTACTTACTAAATGGCTAGGTGAAGTTTGTTGTTAGTTAATCGTAGGTACTAGAATGTTATATCACTCATTTGCTCCTGTATGGTTATTCATTAAGGATGGAACAATATTCTTAAAGGATGTACATTAGATAATGAACAGGTAAGTTTAATATGACGTAACAATGTTGTTAATGTTTTAAGTCTTACTATTGATTGTGCCTGAGTTAGTTGTGGCCACAGTGAGGGACCTGGATAAGAGAGAAGCTCTGGAGAGAGCAGCTGGAGAAACCCTCAACAGATCCCTGGAGATCCGACAGCTGGATGCCACCTGTGAGGACTCCATCAGAGAGTGTGTGAACAGCTTGCCAGATCGACAAGTGGATGTGTTAGGTGACATTGAGGGTTTCCTTTCCAACAAAAATTTCCTTCATTCACTCCATCTTTGTTCCTAAGCAACGCAGCTTCATAGCGATATAACCAAAAGTTGAGTGTCTTTTGACATGACTAAAAGCTTTTCAATAAAAATAGTACGTTTTTATACCACATTTGTGTTACCACACGGAGTTCATCAGCTAAATTTGATGCTCAAATTTGCATCACTTGTATCAGCAGTACACACACACACACACACACACACACATATATATATATATATATATATATATAAAATTTGCATCACTTGTATCAGCAATACACACACACACACACACACATATATATATATATATATATATATATATATACCACATATTTGGTTCTACATTTGCTGGTGATGTTTCTAAAAAAAAAAAAAAAAAAAAAATTACAATCATATCTCTCTCTTTTCACACATACTGTTTGATTTAGACTCTGCCGCACTGTTTTGTAGTGAATAATGCTGGTGTGGGTATGATTGGTCCTTTGGAGTGTCAGAATGTAAGTGCCATGCAGGAACTCTTCAACACTAACTTCTTTGGGCTGGTGAGACTGGTAAAGGAACTGCTGCCTGACATGAAGCGGCGTCAGAGTGGACACATTGTAGTGATGAGCAGCGTCATGGGAATCCAGGGTAATACCACGTAGCTCATTTATTATGAGCCGTATACATTCAACTGAAAGAATCACAAAATTACCATTTGAAAATATGTTTTTAGAGTACTCTTTTTTTCAGGACTACTTTTCAATGATGTATACGCTGCCTCTAAATTTGCCGTAGAGGGGTTTTGTGAGAGTCTTGCTGTGCAAGCTATGAAGTTCAATGTCAAGTGAGTACACAAAACAAATTTCCTAGCGAACTGATGAACAGAGCAAGGTTAACTAAATATGGTAAATTCACTTTTAATCAGCTGGTCCCAAAGTAATTTTTAGTGAATGTTCCATTCTAGTGCTCAGGTAATATAATATTAATGAAATAAAAAGCCACTTAAGTGAATATACACTACATGATACACTTTCATGACTGTTTCTTAACACACTTAAGTACACTTTTAAAATGTGTACTTTGTAATAACGTCAAATTAAAAGTTTTACTTTAAAGTCTTTTGTCATTACATTCATTTTTATGTGTTGACTAACAGACTAAAGCACATGTAAAGTACTTCATTAAACTTTTAATCGTAGTGTATTATTTGAGATTACATGTAAAGTTAAAATTTTACAGTAAATGTAATAAATTGCAACGTCATGCATTTAAGCGTCCCAAAACATTACATTCAATTCACACTTAAGTATATTCTCTTAAAGTATATTATTTTTATAATAACTCTATTTACAAGTATGCTATAGTGTACTTTTTAACAAGGGTAAACATGAACAACCACAAAGTGTCTATTTATACCTATATGCCTTATATTATATAAAACTATATACAGTATTTAAATATAACATGTTTTTCTTAAATATATACATGCATGTGTTTGTATTTATATATACATAATAAATATACACAGTATACACACATATATTATGTAAACAAAAACTTTTATTTGGGATGCGATTAATCGCGATTAATTTTTTGACAGCACTAGTAATAAATTGCAACGTCATGCATTTAAGCGTCCCAAAACATTACATTCAATTCACACTTAAGTATATTCTCTTAAAGTATATTATTTTTATAATAACTCTATTTACAAGTATGCTATAGTGTACTTTTTAACAAGGGTAAACATGAACAACCACAAAGTGTCTAAATACCTTTGCCTTTTTTTAAACTATATACAGTATTTCTTTAAATGCACTATATTATATTAATGATCCATAAATGATCCAATTCATGCATTGTAAGTATGGCTTATATACAAATCTCACAGGATGACGTTAGTGGAGCCAGGCCCAGTTGTAACTGAGTTTGAAAACAAAGTGTATGAAGAGGCAGAGAAGATGGATCTCTCAGAGACTGACGAGGAGACAGCTCGCATCTTCCGTCAGATCTACCTGCGATATTCACATAAAGTTTTTAACTCAGTCGGGCAGACACCTGAGGAAGTGGCAGAGGTGAGTGTGTGGATGGGCTGTTCTGTTATTCAAGGCTCCCTGTTCAACTGAGTGACAGAAAAATGCCTCTTGTTTTCTTACAGCAAACTCTCCAGCTGATTGTGTCCAAAAACCCTCCATTTCGTCATCAGACCAATCGTTTGTACATGCCACTGACTGCCATGAAGCATGCTGACCCTACAGGGCGACTACCCATAGATGCATTCTATAAAATGATCTTCCAGCATGACCGTTTGTTCAATGCTAGTCTGAGCATTCTACGCGTACTTCACAGGAGAATGGGTCAAGGTGCTGCCTAAAAAGCTCTCAGAAGATTCTGATGGAGAAAAACATTTCAAAAGCGTTTCAGAGAAAGTTTCACGGCCCAAAAATGGGTCAGTGCTCAATGCAAATAATAAAATGCAGCAAACCACAGACAGTATAGCAACAGTTTTACTAATATGATGGGTCGCTACTTGATGTCCAATGTAAAGTCTGGATCCTAAAGCACTGTTCTATCTTCAACCTCAAGACAACTGTAATAATCATGATCTAATACATAATGTTTAGTTGCAAACTGAAGTGGGTAACTGCTCTAGTGTCCTTTTCATGTTGTAATGTTTTTTTTTAACAGTCAAGGAGCTGTATGTAGAATTCAGAATTCTTCTTCTCATGAGAAACAGCACATGCAAAAAACAACAACAACTCTTGACTTGTACTCATGATGTCTATATGGCCTCGTTTACACAGTCAGTAACTCACCTAAACTTTACACGCAGAAGCTGCAATATCACCGAATACCGATAGAGGGCGTGTCAATGTCAGATTTTGTGTTTTTA
Source organism: Tor tambroides (assembly GCA_021397915.2). Taxonomy (NCBI): domain Eukaryota; kingdom Metazoa; phylum Chordata; class Actinopteri; order Cypriniformes; family Cyprinidae; genus Tor; species Tor tambroides. The sequence goes on along the minus strand of JAFVLL020017908.1, from coordinate 12,506 downwards.
AATTCTCCATGTGAAAGCCTCTCCAACACGAATAAGACAGGGTTAGCTGCAGCCTGGAGCAATGGTCGTGCAGAAAGGAGGCGAATCAGTACAACAGAAACTACCCTTAACCCAGCCAACCCTAACCCCTATCCCCACACCCTGACAGACAGCTTTGTCGACCAATCACGAAGACCTTTCTCCACACCCATCCCTCCAGCCTGCAGTTATCCCTACTTGCCACGAATGGCTGTTGGTGTTTAATCATTAACACTGAATATCCAATGAGTTTATTTTCATTATGAGCATCATTAGATGCTTTGGGTTGATATTTGACAAAAAGTGTTTAGTAGGCTAAGTTCTGGAGTTTCCTAGTTTATCTGATCTAAAACAAAATACTGGATTCAGAATGCATGGAAATATAAAAGAGGTGAGCCAAAGAATAAGACATTAGTGAAATGTAGTTTCTACCGCTTTATTAGAAGTAACATATTTTACAACTTTGTCTGTAGAAAGAAACTGTGAAAAACTGTTTATATACAATGATTTTAAACTACTTTTAAACAAGTATAGGAAATTAATAATGACAACAGAAAATATCTATGGCTGTTCTAGTAATGCAAGACAGTCACATCCTCACCTTAATAATGCTAATAAAAAGTACATTTACTTTTTGTTCTTTTTAGTACATATTCATTTTTAGAAACATAAGACTTCTCATAAACAAGTAGACCTAAACAAGGTGAAACATATTTACAGAAAGGTACTGGAATTTCAAAAATATCTGGAGAACTGTATCATGAGATGTGAAAAGTTATGAATGAAAGGAAGACTTAAGCTGGGTTAGCGAAGCTTAGTAGTACTTATGTAGGAAAACAAAGAGGTCCAGAATGTGCTCCAAAACCACCACAAGCCTTGAAACGTGGTACATGAAGATTTAACTGTTTCATAGCTGCACACTCAGTACAGATTAAGCACAAATACTATTTAAAGGTGCCATAGAATGCACTGATACAATATTTTAAATTGTTCTCTGATACATCACATAAGATATCTACAAAGAAGATATGTGGCTTAGGTAAGGGCAAAAATTCTCCAGAAATGGTTTTACATGTCCATTTACAACCCTAGGATTTGTCCCTAGAATGAAATGCTCTGTTATTACCTTATCTGGAAGGCTCATGAATAATAATGTTCAGCTGTTCTCTGATTGGCTGTTTCACAGTGCAGCTCATTTCAGTAGCTCACACAGCAGGAAGGAAACGCAGGGAAAATATATATTTCAATACTTTCTCTCGCAGTTATATCCTTGGGTAATTATACTGTATATAAAATGCGGGCATCAGAGAGCCGCTTTGAATGCACGATTCAAAGCGGTACTTTCACTTTCGAGATTTGCGATTGCTTGTGTTCTATGTAAACTACAGCAGCAGTACTTTCCACACATTTTACAAGATCAGATGCTTGTCAGTGGTGCTCAGGATCTGTAAATCATTCGCCATCATCCTCGGTCATCTCTGCTTACTCTGTTTATGTGGTAAGTGAAATCTTATGTACTGTAATCTAACAGGCTACCGCTAGCAAGGAGCTAACTATGTCCCTTTAGTGGCTCACGTTATTTTATTAGAACGCGTTATTTGCTTTCAGTGCCTTTCTGAATACAGACACCAACCCATCCCTGCACAGCTTGGAATATTACATTTATTTCTATGATCTGCCATTTTTGCTGTTGTCCTCGCTTGTTTCTTCACAATACCTGCAGAACTTCTGATGGTTCGGCTGGCCCAGAACATGGGCGGGTATATGCAAATATTGGGGGCGTAACTATTAGTGATCCCGACTCTTACGTCACAGTCGGTGTTATGTTCCAATTCGCCTATTTTTCAGTGGTGGAAGAAACGTTGGTGTTTGAGGCTCACGGTATGTCATTTCCATGTACAGAACTCTTATTATTCAACTATGCCAAGGTAAATACAGTTTTCTGTTCTATGGCACCTTTAAAATAATAATGTATGGCTGAAAGCAAAGTTTATGTGCCATAACTTAGTGAAATGGGGGTGTTCCTTTTGGCAATAGCAAGAAAACACCTGTCAGTATCATCAAATGCAGGTGTTACAGTTGGGAAAATTGAAGAGGGATGAACATACGCACATGTTACAGAAAGCCAGGGGCATCACTACATGGTAGCGTTTCCCATCTCACGCCTTCTGACCAGACACGACAGATGTCATCGTCTGGGCTGATGGGGTGGGAACTGCTAAAGATGCAGACAACACTGCATGCTATATAACACCTCCCTGAGGAGTGACAGAGCAATAGCAGACCATTAGAACCCCGTTAGCCACGTACCCAACACACAACACATATGCTTGCTATCCAAACCAAAAGGAGCTGGAATATGATTAGACCACATGGAAATGCTGGACCTGAGGGATCAAATTACATTAAACTAAATCAACCACCCTGCCTTGGCTTCATAAAGCCCCAGAGGATGACTTTTTAGTGGTCAAGTGTCAGCTGCAGCTGTTCAGTATTGAAATGAAGTGCTTGTGAGGGCTCAGGAACATGGTGAGATCAGTTCTGCAGCGGTCAACGGCTCCACGAGCACTGGTTGGTGGGTTCCGATCAGGAATGTTTGCGGAAAGGAAGTTGGCTGTCACTGAAGAAGTGACGCAGAGCAGCAGCCTAATAACACAGCTTAATACATCAATGTTCCACAGGTAACTGTGGTTCCAAAAATGTGGTTATAAAAAGACAAACAGAAAACAAATTTACACAAGGCAAGACTATAAGGCAGTGACTGGCTGGGATTTTGAGAGGGAACGGGTAGAGCGTTGGCCAGCTCAGGCCTATGTAAGTCGGTGAGGTCACTTAAGAAACTATGTTCAGTAAAATCATTTCCACTGATACAACGCCAACACTGAAAACATTCTAAACACTGGCCTGTTTTAGAGAGGCGCTTTTATGCACTGTTGTTATAAATGCTGAACTAGGATTTCAGGGTTTTCTTACTGTCTTTCTCTCTCTCTCTCAAGCTTTTCCTCTTGAAGTGCTTCACAGATGCCCCTCTACATTCATACAAATACTTTTACAAAACGTATAAAATCATTTTAAATCAGAATATTTCACTTGTATTGGTCTCTATATACCTCTGTTTTCATTTGCCAATCTGTTTCTGAATGCTAGACTAAATAAATATCACTAAAATTTGTAAAAATTCTAATCTCATTGTGTGTGTCTGTGTGTGTGTGTGCGTCACTCAAAAGCCTGGTGTATAAATTCTGACTGCATCAATAGCTGCTGATGAAACTGGGGCGGAACAGGCGAATTAAGCAATCATGAGTTGCTCCTCTTGTAACAGTAGTAACATGGAACCTGAGGAGACCTCACGAGTCCTATGTAATATATTGGGAGTAGTAACGCAGTTGTTATGGGGGTCACTAAAAACAACAGAGACAGAAAGAGGGTGAAAACACCCACAAGGCAGTTTGGAAAAACATAAGACAATAAATAAAAAGAAAGGAATTTCCTTCAACATTTCACTTTTCTCTCAATCTATTTTTTTAAAAAAGTTTGTTAGTTTCAGGAGTGTCCCCAAGTCTTTGAAATGAAAGACGTGGTATTCTTCATATACTTTTTTTTATAATTAAAAAACAAGTCCATCTGTGACAGAACGTCTTACTTCATTAAATTGTCTTTTCTTTTTAAGACAACACAAATTTCCCTTTAACTTTCTTTCTGCAGACACCAGCAGACGGTCTTCTTGATGCAAAACAGTCAATCCTAATCCAATTAAAATCTTGGAAATGGGCTGACAGGTAAGTAAAAAACAAGCCCTAGAGTGACGCTTGTCAACTCTACTCCCTCAAAGTCACAAACATTTAAGGTAGGTTGAGCTGCTCAAGCAAACACCTGCATCTTCCCATTGGACTCCTGGACATGCGAAATCTGGGTCTGAGCAGGAGCCGTGACGGCTGGGCTGGGGGTGGAGTCAGACCAATCGGACACACAGTGAGGGGAGGGACTGGACCAGGGCTCTGGAGACTCTGGAGAAGGGGTCAGGTAAGGATGTTCACTGGGCACATGCAGGTAATGCTTGGGTGTCGCATCCATGGCAGAGGTGTAGCTGTGCTGCGAGGGCGGTGTGGGGTAATCCTCCGGGCCTGCGGTGCTAACACTCGCCTGTGCTGGGGGTGCCTGAGACGGGATAGCCTGTGCTTGCGAAGCCTGAGGGGCGGCCGAGGCCTGCGGTGGCTGAGTCTGTGGCTGCTGTGGCTGGTAGAAAGCTGGAGGAGGCTGTGCCTGTTGTGGGGTCGGGGGAGTGGAGGAGCCCATGCGAGTGAGGTTGGGATTGGTAAGGGCGTGGCTGTGAAGTTGCTGTGGCTGCTGCTCTGCAATGGGTGGCAGTTTGACTGGGCTAATAGAAGGTGTGTTGGAGACGGGTGTCGGCTGCAGGATGGGCTGCTGGGCATTACGGAACACCTGCTGCTGGTGCATGAGCATGCTGCTTTGCTGCAGCGTTGGTGTCTGAGGGATCATGCCTGCTTGGCTACTTACTGGATGCATTATGCTGACCATGGGCTGACTGCATTGAGAAGATGGAGGCATGCGGTTGTGCCAGTCAAATGGCACGCTTACTGGACTTACCATGCCCATGTTGAGGCTCATCTGGCCGGCATTCAGCACGCAGTTGTGGGGGCCTTGGTTGACGCCACCTCCTTGCATGGCCACACGCCCCTGCATGGAGAGCCCACCATCACTCAGGTCGCTCAGCTGAGCTAGGGAGACTGCAAAAGGACGGGTGCCATCCAAGATACTGCTGTGCACCATTGGAGTGGTAGGGACAGACATGGAGGAGTGGAAAAGGCCAGGAGCGGGCATGGCGGCTGGTGATGTTGGATTGGTGATGTAACCGGCGTTGCTGGCACCTCCGCGTGGCGAATCCAGCGAGTCGACGGGGGAGAGTGTGACAGAGCTCTCCAGCAAAGCACTCTGCATGTCTAGCGTCAGCCGTTTGTTGCGTCCTTTGGCTGAATCTTTCAGGCTGGCAGTGTGCTGCCCACCTATGCCTTTAGCCCCTAGGCGACGGTTCTTCTTACCCTGCGGGGTGCTTTTCAGCCCTTGGAGGAAGTTGCTGGGAGGGCACATGAGTGGTGAGAGGGTGTGGCTACCAGACAGGTGGTGACCTGCTACTGCATGACCCTGCGGACTTCTCACAGTGTTATATTCATCTAGTAGCTGTACAATGTCATGGTGCATGCGCTCCTGGGCGATATCTCGAGGGAGCCTGTCCATGTGATCCGTTATCTCCCTGTTGGCAAAGTGAGCCAACAACACCTTCACAGCCTCACAGCTACCTTCCCTGGCAGCCAAGAATAGTGGAGTTTCCTCCTAAAGATAGTAGATAGATGTAAAAATTAACAACATGGATGAAGTAGATAAATCCTTCAAAATTCTCAAAAGAATATGATTGCAAACCTTAAGGTCCTGCATATCTTTATTGGCTCCATTCTTCAACAAGGCAATTGTAGCTTCAACATTGTTGACTGCTGCTGCCCAGTGCAATGCTGACTTTCCTGTGAAGAGAGAATGGAACCATCAGAAACAATGCAACCTCACATCAGGAGCAGGAACTCTATCCTTTTTCTTTTCTGTTGCATTTACCGATTTCATCAACAGCGTTGACATCGGCATGGCAGGTGATCAACTCTTCCACCATGCCTTCTACAGCCAGACGGGCTGCAAGGATCAGAGCAGTAGAGCCATCATACATGCGTGCATCCAGGTCTGTGGCACGGTTCCTGATCAGAATCTGCAGAAGCGAGAATATGGGATACATCAGCAATGACATTGTTTGAATTGTCCATGTCTACATATAAACACATATATTTGGTTGAAGGTGACTTTACCTGGAAAACCCCCTGGGCATCAGCTGCTACAGCTGCATGCAGAGGTGTGCGGCCTGTGTTATCCTGTGCGTTTGCATCCGCCCCAGCATCCAGAAGTCGTTTAGCTGCATCAGCTCGGGCATAGCGTGCAGCCAGGTGCAGAGCGGTCTCTCCAGTGCGATCGGTCTGAGCTGCAAGCGATGCTCCCTGGTAAATGAGGTCGGATATGATGTTGGCAGAGGATTCTTCTGAATCATCATCTTCGGTCACCTCTGGCTCCAGCCCACCTCCACAGAAGGATGCCAGCATCAGGGGTGTGAAGCCATCTATATGGAATAATAGTTTGTAAATGTTTCGTATACATTTGCTATTATTGTACCTGAACTTTATCTATGCAAGGCCACTGATAAGGTGGGACAACTGGACCTAACCAAGAAGTAAGAGTAGACAGCTATAAACATATCGTACCAGGGCCTCGGACATTGACGTCCATGCAGTCGCTGTCAAACTCTCCCTGCGGAGGTGTGAGAGCCATGGAAGGAGGCATACGGATATCTGCTGCTGCCAAGTGGTGCTGTGTCCACTGTCTGCTGTCAACTGCATCCTCACCATCTGACAGAATACTGGGCTCTTCCACCTGTACACAAAAAGCCAACATTATTAAGATATAGAACTGTTTGATTGATGCATACAAATGTACATCGTAAGAGAAATGATAAATGGTTAGTCACCTTAAGTCGTTTTGCCTCTGGACAGTCTGTGTCTATCCACTGGTCACTGTGATCTGCCAATAGAGACTCTTCCACTGTCTTTGGCATGTGTCTACAAAGAGTCATGAATGCTAATTAGTCCCTTTTAAAGGGATATTTCAATGAACTATACTGAAAATAGTTATATTAAAACCACTAATAATGCATGAAAGACTCACTTCATGCCCAGGGAATCTTGGCCCACAGGTTCTCTGCGGTTCTTGTTACTGCTTGTTTCCTTCTTGAGGAAGAAGCCCTCAGGGAACCAGAGTGTGCTGTGTTCACGTTTGCGGCGGGCAATCAACATGCCCACCATCAAGATAACCAATAAGAAGAGAGAAGCTACTCCAACTAGCAGTAGCTTACCCCAGTCGGGAATCACATAATGATCTTTCATTTTTTCACCTGAAATAGAATTGGAAATGATTAGTATGACTATAAAATCCAGCTGGACCTATGTAAGAAAGTAATTAAGTTTGTATAAGTATGGATACTTACTGCGCACTTCTTTCAGGGGGTATGGGAAATTCAACATCTCCCGAGCAGACAAAGCACCCAGGTATTCAGCAGCGCTGTTAGCATTGCGGAAACAGTCATCTGAACCCTGGGAGCACAGCCTGTTGTCTATTTCCAAGTATACAATAGACCTGCAGAAGAACCAAAGACTATTTAAGGCACACTGACGTTGGTGAAATTTTGGTAATATTTTGTGGGCAAAGGTTTGGTATTGTCTATATTGTAATGATGTATGAAGCACCATTCACTGAGAGGTTACTTCCAAACTAAGCTGCTTTATTTTGGTCAACCCTCCAAGTTCAAGAAACTCGAATCTGAGGCGAAATGCGCATGAGGAATGCAAAATTTTCCTGTACAAAGACGATTACTTCAGTAACCCTAACTTACCCAATGACCTCTTGCTGAGGCTGAAGCTCCCGTTTAATGCGTGTCTCACGTCCTTTATAAGGTCGGATCATGTATTCCCCATTCTGATCAAGACGAAAACGCAATGTGGTGTGCAGTATTGCACTTAGTTTCTGCAGAAAAGCAGTTTGTGTCCTTAGCAGCTCCTCGGGAGGCAGCAGAACTACAATAACCAGCACGTCTTCCGCAAGGTCTTCTGGAATCTTCTCTGCACAATCCAGTCCATCCCAGCCACACTCTTCAGTATTGCAGCCTTGATCGCAGAGCCCATCTGCATAATGGTCTGTACAGTATGTCTCATAGATGGGGCTGAGGGAAGAGAGAGTGTGTTAGAGAAAGATCATCATATAGAGTCCTATGAAGCATGATTAAAGCTTAGAACAAGACTTACTTGCAGACTTTCTCTTTGTTCTTGCAGTCAAAGTTATCATAAAGGCACTCTGCATTGTTGCAGAACTCATCACACTGACTATTATTGAACAGCCGCCAGCAGCGAGGGTCTGAGCAGTGTGCCCAGGGGTTCATAGCCAGAGAGCAGTCACCTCCATCCCAGCGGCAGGCGAACGAATTGCACTCTTTATCACACACACCATCATTGGCCTTGCCATGACATTCAGCAATAGGGCAAGGAGGAGGAAGTGGCAGCAGCCTGGGTTCCTGTTCGCATCGTAGGCCTTTCCAGCCATTGATGCACTGGCAGTGGAAAAAAGGGAAGCTGGTTTCCTCCGTACACAAGCCTCCATTGTGGCAAGGTTTGGAGGAGCAGCCTTCATTGCTGCGGTGCTGACACAGCGGCCCGCCAAATCCCTGAATACAGGTGCAACGTGCACCTCGTGAGGTGAGAGTACAGCTGCCACCATTGTAGCAAGGCAGCTCTTTGCAGTTCATGCTCCTCTCGCAGTTAGCACCTGCATACCCCTGAGAAAGAGACAAGAAGTTAAGTAGTTGCTTTTGAAGTTTAACAGGAAATAACAAGATCATAATGATATAAGGCCTGGATACTCACAAGTTGACAGGTGCAAGTGTATCCCAGTGGCGAGCTGCCGGACACAGAGCATACTCCTCCGTTCTTACAGGGCTGAGACTCGCACACACTGAATCTATTCTGACACCCTCGTCCTGAAGATACAATGAAGTGAGAATTTAGAAACACATTACAATGTTGTATATGTAAATCACAGACACATTTTTCAGTTTTCAGACAACTCTCACCTGTGAAGCCAGGTTTGCACACGCACTGGTAATCATTGGGCAACTGTATGCAATCCAAGCTGTTGGAGGGGTTGCAGGGGTTGGAAAGGCACTCATTGATGTCTCCCTCACAGCGTTCTCCAGTGAAGCCGGGAGGGCAGTTACACCTGTACCCTCCAACCCTGTCCACACAGGTGCCATTATTTTGACACTTTGGCATCCCACGAGGCCATGAGGGAGTTGCGCAGTCATCCTCGTTTATCTCACAGAGGACCCCTAAAAAGGTCATAATAAAAATATTACAGTGACCTTATTCCAATCTTTGTGAAACTATGCACACTACCATTCAAAGGTTAGAGGTCAGTAAGATTTTTGTCTTGAAAGAAATTAATACTTTCAGCAAGGATGCATTAAATTGACCAAAAATCACAGTAAAAAAAGTATATTTTAAATGATGTTCTTTTTGTTCTGTTCTTCATAGAATCCTAAATAAATATAGTTTTACAAAATAATATGCAGCACAACTGTTTTAAACATGGATGATAATAATAAGAAATGTTTACTGAACATCAAATCAGCATATTAGAAGGATTTCTGAAAGATCATGAGACACTGAAGACTGGACTAATGGCTGCTTTGCATCCCAGGAATAATTTACATTTTAAAAATATTTTAAAACAGAAAATACTTATTTTAAGTTGTAACAACATTACTGTTTTTTTTTACTGTGTTTTTATAAAACAAATAACTTTACAGACCCCATAGTTTTGAACAGTTCTGTATATTTTGATTTTTGCACTTGAGTTTTTGCATTTTACTCCAGGTCAAGTTTTTTTTTTATGTCGTGATTTTAGAAATCTGTCTTACCCAGTGTGCCTGGAGGGCACGAGCAGATGTAATGTCCCACCAGGTCAATGCAGGTTCCTCCATTCTGACAAGGATGAGACTGACACTCATTGACCTCTCTCTCGCAGTTGTTTCCCTCATAACCAGGCATGCACTGGGGAAAAAGCATGTCAGTTCAATATCAGTTCTGAAATATCTTCAGTTCTTCATATTCTATAGGTAATTAGGCTTTATACTAATGCAAATAATAATATATACTATTTGTAGCAGTGGGAAGATGACTCACATCGCAGGTGAATCCTCCCATGTAGCTCCTACAGGTGGCACCATTAAGGCAAGGTTTGTCCTCACAGTGGTCAAACTGGGACTCACAGTAACTGCCTGTGTAATCTGCGGGACATTTGCAGTAGTGCGTGTTGCCAGTATTGACACAGTGTCCACCATGGTGGCAGAGCTCATCTGTTTGGAGTCCTGTGTGAGAGAGTGTTGACCGTTATCAAAGAGAAGATCATGTTTAAACTGTGTTTGTAAAATATAGTCATATGCAATTTTATATACCTCTCTGTCTGGCTGCAACTTCACAAGACACCCCTGGGATGTCACAATAACGACCTGACCAGCCTCCCAAACAGTCACATGTGAAGGAGGCGTCTTTCTGTCTGCAGCGACCACCATTCTTGCATGGGTTAGAAGGCCTGCACCAATCAACTGGATACTAAAAGAGAGATAAAAAGATACATTTCATTCTATAATTTATTTTAATGATTCTATTCTATCACTGATTTTAATTGAATATTTTTTTCATTTCAATCTTCTATTACAATTAATTTTTTTTATTGAATGTAATTTTAGAAAAAATTGCAAGCATGTTTAGGTTATGATCTGGAATTAATACCTGGCAACGGGGGCCAGTGTAGCCTTTTGGACATGAGCAGCGATATGACCCGAGGGCATCTTGACAAACTCCTCCATTAAGGCATGGCTGAGAGTCACACTCGTTCACCTCGTACTGGCAGTAATCTCCAGTGAATCCTGACCGACAGGTACATTTGAAGCCGTTGATCCCATCAGTGCAGGTGCCTCCATTAAAACAGGAGCTAAAACAAGGAGATTATTTGTTTATGAGCTACTACTGGCTACATATTCTTTTATAAGGTATGAGCGACTTCACAGTCTTACCTTTCAGTGCAGTCTGGTATGTTGGTCTCACAGAGTAGGCCTGTGAAGCCTGGTTTGCAAGTACAAGTGTAGCTGTTGACGTAGTCGGTGCAAGTGCCTCCATTCTTGCAGGGGGCGCTCTGACACTCATTTACCTCGGTAGCACAGCGTGCCCCTGTGAAGCCTGGCAGACAGCTGCAGCGGAATGAGTTTACTCCATCTGTACAGGATCCTCCGTTCAGACAGGGGTCTGAAAAAACCATAAACACTATTAGACCACGCCAACAGTGCTGAAGTTGGACCATTTCATTTGTGAGACCAGCAACAAAAACCTGGTTTCTATTCAGTTTGACTCACTTGGTGAGCAGTCGTTAATATCTGTTTCACAGTTGGGTCCAGTATAGCCAGCACGGCAGGAGCACACATAGCCACCCGAAGTATTGGTACAGGTCCCACGGTTCTTACAGGGGTTGGATGCGCATTCATTTATGTCAATGGTACACAACTGACCTGTGGTGGGAAGGACACTTGAAGTTAGACATTCTTTAGCAAACTCAGTTCTTATAGACTTGAATCAGAATGCGTTTAGTGACTTACCCTGCCATCCGGGTTGGCAGTTACACTGGTAGCCCAGGTAGTCAGGTGTGTGCACACAGGAACCATGGTTGGCACAGGGGTTGGGGGTGCAAGGTGTGAGCAGTTCTGCACAGGTGGGTCCGCTATAAGGTGGCTCACAGAGACATGTGAAACTGGCGACTCCGTCCACACAGGTGCCCCGATTTAGACACGGACTAGAGGCACACTTGTTGATGTTCACTTGACACAAGTTACCTGAGGATTGGAGACAGCTGTCAGAACGTAGCTATTGGCAATTTGTAAGAACTCGCAGTAGGGGGAGTTTTAATGCTTTAGGGAAACATTACACCCTTTTCAGTGGTAGAGGTCGAATTAAATATGAGAGTGCGGTCTGTTCTTTTCGGTAGAACAACGTGTAATAAAATCTCTTTTTGTTGTTATTATTGTAATATCCATACAGTGCTAATGTAACATATCTCACCTCTAAAACCCTGCCGACACTTGCAAGTGAAACCATTGAGCTGATCGAAACAGGTCCCTGCATTCTGGCAGGGGCTGGGCAAACAATCGTTTCGGTCTAGGTCACAGTTCTTACCCATCCATCCAGGCTCACAATCGCATCGATAGCTGCAGGAGCAATGCAAACAAGAGTCACACTCAAAACAAGTCTCCATTTATTACCTTCCTGCTGGTTTTAAAGTTTGTTATGAAGATGTACCCATTAGGATCGTCCCTGCAGGTCCCATGCAAACATGGGCTGCTGGCACATTCGTCCACTTGCGAATAACAGTATGGGTCATGGAAGCCTTCAGGGCACTGGCAATGGAAGCCGTTCTCATCATCTACGCAGGTTCCTCCATTGCGACAGGGATTAGACTGGCACTCGTCAATCTCGTCTTTACATTGAGGCCCTGAAAGGAAGAGAAGTTTATAGTGAAGTTTATCCCTGAATTTGAGAACTCACTCTAATTTGTATAAAGATCGGAGATCTTGCGGAGATCTCTCCCTGTCTCACCGGTAAAGCCAGGTTTGCAGACACATTCATAGCGGTTTATGGCATCTTTGCAGATTCCGTAATCACAAGGGTTGCTAGCACAATCATCAAAGTTGATTTCACAGTTGGTACCTGAGTGAGAAGCAAACACCTTCTTTAATATGAAACACACAAAACCTAATGTAACAAATACAGTTGAATTAA
>JAFVLL020017907.1:0-42250 GCA_021397915.2 Tor tambroides | reverse complement strand
CCCCCCCCCCCCCCCCTCTCTCTCTCTCTCTCTCTCTCTCTCTCTCTCTTTCTCAGATAAGTTAGACGGTGCATCAGAAAGACTAAAAAGATGGGCAGATGCTCCTTTGAAATGAAAAAGCCATGCCAGTGAGAGAAAGCCAGACTGATGGTTCACACACCATGTGTTCAGATCCAAGAGACACTTCGATTCAGGGAAAAAAAAACGGCCCCGTACAACCAGTTTAGTAGATCAGATAGTAAGTGGACAGTGACAGATTTGGTTTTGGCACAGCTGGTTTAATCATGAAAGCCCTTATACTGATTTGCTAGTACTTATTTCAGTATCACTTACTTTCTGTTTGCATTATTCATGTAATATTACTCACAGATGTCTTCAAAACCTGTTGCTAATTGTGTGTCATTATGATAATGCAGAACCATAAAATGCATCTGAATGCACAACTGATTCCCATTTTTTATACTTCTTCCCAGACATTTCTCAAACCAGATCTGAGGCACCAGTCCAGCCACATAACAAGGCTTTCCTCAAGACAACATGAAGAAAACTTTTATTATCCTTGAAATAAGGACAATGTATAGCTCGAGGACTCAGCTTATTATAAGTTATTAGAATATTTCTCAGGGAGGTTATAAAGAGTCTAAGATTGCAAACAACAAATATAACTTCATTGCTATTTTCCAAGCGAATGGGTTTTTGATATACACTAGCAGTGGGATTCAGAATGAAATATTGAAGTTTTTACAGACTGAAATCATAAAACAGCTTAAATTAAGTGAAATGTTCAGTGCAGGTGATGAAACCAAATGTCGAAGGAAAAAGGAGCAGGTTTCTTTAGACTGAAGATTATTTCTTGTTCTTCAGTGGCTTTACACTTTCATATACGGCTAACATATATACCAAATGTGGTTTGAAATTCAGATGGACATGCACAGTGGCCAGCCTTATGAACCTCAAAAACTTAGTGATACTATGGGCATGTAGGTATCCAGCAGAGTTGAAATAAACAGGGGTTTGAGGCAAAAATTCCAACATAAACAAAAATTCAAATCCAAACTATGCCCCCACACAATTAAACTAAATCTATTATGACTGTTTCAATTCAAATGAAATGTGAAAATGAATTAAAAGTGTTGATTATATATAGCATTACATCTGCTCATTATAACTGGTCATATATGTTTCTGCTGAGTGCATGAATGTAGTGGCCAATTAGAGCAGTTTAAATATTAAACAAATTGGTAACACTTTATTTTAAGGTATCATAATACAGCGTAATTACCTAATTAAGTACTTGGTAGTACCCGTTATACTTACATGAAACAAAATGTACATACCATGTAACTAAGTTATGGAACAGCCTGTAATTACAGTTTGTAATTATGTAGATGTAACAGGCAGCTGCTGTTACACATATGTAACAGACCGAGTCTGTTACACAGCTATTCTGTAATTGTAATGTAATTAGAAAGGTATTACATGTACTTAAGCTGTGTACTGGTGGGTTAAATCAAACTAAGGTGCAGCTGGATAAGGTGTACAGTATAGATACACATGAAGTACACTTAAGTACAATCTTGATACACTTAATTTTAAGTAGCTTATGCCTGTGTAATATTATGTAATTCTAACGTAAATAGAGATGTATTACATGTATTTAAGCTGTGTACTGGTGGGTTAAATCAAACTAAGGTGCAGCTGGATAAGGTGTACAGTATAGATACACATTACATTTATAATTACGTTGTATAAAGTCTGCAACACATATCTAACAATCTTTTGGTTACATAAGTAGTTGAGTAACAGACTCGGTCTGTTACATATGTGTAACAGTAGATCCCTGTTACATGTACATCATTACAAACTGAAGGACAGGCTGTTCCATAAATTACTTACATGGTGAGTACATTTTGTTTCATGTAAGTACAACGGCTACTACTACGTAATCAACTACTCTGTATTATGGACACCTTAAAATAAAGTGTTACCAATAAATTTAAATGAATAAAAAAACAGACTACCAAAATAAAGTGTAACCTTGCCTTCTTTGAGCAGTGTTAAGCAGACTGTGTAAATAAACATAAATGCCATGTCAGATGTGGCTTCTTTTCCACCTTTGCATTGTAAAGATGACTTTTGTTGATATTAATAAAATCGTATTGGTAACTGCATGAAGTATTCTGATTGATTGAGGTATTTGGTTAAATTTAAGTATTCAACATAAAAGACAACATAGGTGCAATTAAATAATTATGAAAAATTGGTAAAAAAAAAAAAAAAAAAAAAATAGGAAAAGGGGGCAAAATATTGCCCCTTAATGGAAAAGTTAATTCCTGGCCCTGTTATCCAGCTCGTCGCCATCTGACAGATGGGCTCCTTGCAGTACTTCATCATCTTCATGAGACTGTGGAGATTTTCAGTAGAAGAACAAGGCTTACTAGCACTACCTAATCAAGCTTTCATTGGTCTTCTGGTAACCTTCTACAAATTACTTCTACATTTCTAAATTCATGCTTCATTTGCCTTTATTGGACTTAGCAAGAGCTGTGAAGATTGTTGAAGCATTGCTTGACATACAGGGATGAGACTTTTTGAGGACATGTGGAAAAAGGTAAAGGAAATATAAAAAGCCAAGTCAGTTTGGAAAGAGAGAGAGCAGATCCTAAGCAGCAGTTATGTGGATCCATAATTACTTCCTTAGCTGGCACATGTCAAGAGGACTTGGGTGACAAGGAAGCCTCTAAGAAGACACATGTTATATCTAGTGATTGACTTATTCATGGATGTGCTGCACAAACGTTTCTCTAAGAGAAATTGTGAAATGATACACAGAATCCAAACATGCAAATCCAAATGCTGAAGAGTCAAATATTGAAGATTTGAAAAATGTGTTCATATCAGACCAAAAGGGGTTTGAAAGGGAACAAGACTTCTCTCATTGAATTTGTATTAGTTTTGGAAGTATTTCATGAGTTTTTCAGGCTGTGTAAGATTGCCATTGTGACACCTGTAAGTACTGCTTCATATGAACATAGCTGATCAAAACACATCTAAGAACAACGAAACGGAGACAAGCGACTGAATCATGTTAGTTGGTTTTGGATTGGATCCAGACAAATTAAGAGCACAAGGAAATAGGGTTCGGCAACAAATAAAAAAAGAAAATATATTTTCGACTACCTCTGGAAGTGGTAGAAAGCGAACAAGCACAAAACGTTTTAAACCCAGTTTGCACCTGCATTTGGCATGGATCGAATCGTTTAAAACGCTGTGAAGTTAAAAGCTGCTCAGCTTTTCAAAATGCATCATGAGACTCCTGTGTTTTGTTTCATTCCACTGCGCTGCTGTTGTTCTTTTGTATCTGAATCTCACTGAACTTATGGATAAAGTCATGATCCTCATTGATGTTATTTGCTCAAAGATGCAATGATGCATGATGTTATTTGCCCAAAGAGTCTCCAAGATGAAATGTGTAAACTTCAGTTTGATCATAAATTATTCCAGCAAACGTTCTGACATGATTTAGACAACAAATGACTCAATTGTTCTACTGAGAGTCCAGGGAAAGTGCAAAACCTTGACCAATAGAGTTCAGTTGAGTCATTTTTTATTATTTTTCTTGACTGTCTAAAGGTAGCATCTGTATAGTGACACAGATGTAGTAATATCAGACACCTTTGAGTGAGAACAGATTGTTTCAATCATAACAGTCAGCTTTTAAAGCAAAGGCAGCACCTGCTGTGTCTGCTGTCCATCTTTGATCTTTCATCTATTACAATCAATAGTTCAGGAATCTTCCACAGATTAAATTGATTAAATTAAACACTGATTAAATGAAATATTAAAATTTTAAAAATATGTTGCATTACAGTAGATGATTTATAATTGCCTGCTTTTTTCTTTCATTCAGTTACTATTTTTTTTATTTAATTAAAATTTTTTTGTTTGCCTTTGAAATGTATTTCATTAGAATGGAGTCTAAACCACAAGAGTCAGTTGGAGTCAATCAGGACAGGCTGGAAGAGTGGAGCGGAAACTCAAGGGCAGAACAAAGAGAGAGAGCGAGGCCACAGTATAAAGATTACTCACTTGCTCTCACACAAATCTATTGATTACCAAATTAAATCACTCTGAGTCTGACCCGCAGAGAGCCAGTCACCCTAACGGATGTTCACAAATAAAAGTTGGAGAGTATGGATTTTTCTCCTAAATAAGACTCTGTCCTTGTCACCAGAGTAAGCCTTGTTATTAATTATTTTGTTCACACTAAGTGGAGCCCAATGTTTCTAATTCTGCTGCAGAGCGACAGGTTTCACTGAGTAGGCAAAGTCTCAGATCTGCTCACTTTTTCCGTGGAGGTAAACAATAACTAATACCTAATTTCAATAACTTCTTTATTGTTATTATTTTGTTTGAAATCATTTCAGAAGCAATGATACAGAAAAAAAACAAAAATAAAATAAAAACATGTTTTAGACTATTTGGATTCGTTTTTCATCTCAAAATATTTTCATGTTTTTTTTTTTTTGTGATTCTCATTACTTTCTGTGATGATTCTCATTAGAGTCTTATTATTGTCAAACAATTAAGCTGAACTGGAACTACACTGTAAAAAATGACTGTGATTTTAATGGTAAAAAACTGTGAAAATGCTACAGTAAAAACCTGTTAAATGGTTAACGGTAAGTTCCTGTAAAATTTACAGGGAAAAACCGTAAACTGACGTTCCCAGAATTCCCTGCTTTGCATTTCAAATTTTGTTTGAATTTGATGTTTTTTCTTTGAAATAACTTTGTTTCTTCTTAGTTTTTTCTTATCAGTTATGTTTATTACGGTTGTATGTTACATCTAATGTTGTTAAATTAATGTTTATAGCATATTTCAGTTTAATGAGTCTCACCATGATGGTGTTTAGTGTGTGTGTGAATGACATTGCGCACCTTCTATATATGTTAGTATTGAAAAGCTGCTTGAGATGGGCTTTGGTTCATCATGTGACTTTCTCATCACCACCTGCATTTGGTGGTTATCAGTGTATTTCAAAGGTACAAAACAGATTTCAGTACTTCAATAGGTTGGTATATTAACATTATATCAGTCAATGAAATTACGGTATTTAACGGTAAATTTAAGTTAATACCGTAAAACCTAAAATGTTGTTATCATATTTTTTTTAATGGTAGAATTCCGGCAACCACAGCTGACAGTTTTTTACCGTAAATTTTACTGATTTTTTTTTTTTTACAGTGTAATCATGTAGGAATACAATGTAGTGATTTTCTCCTCTTCCTGTGTTCTTCAGTCTGACAAATAGGCTTTAAAACACCTAAGATGCTGGTAAACTTGAGACGCCAACTGTCACACACTACAGTGTCTTTCATCTGTTTACACAGCACGGCCTCTAGGTATTGGAACTCTTACATCTCATCCTAAACTCACGGGTGATAAAACACTTTTTAACTTCTGACACTCTTACTGGAGGTTTCTCTCATCTTTCCTTTATTTGCTTTCTCTCCAAGGAGAGATTGACTACTCAATATAGACTTTAAGATTCATAGAAAAAGGAATTCCACTGACGTACTGAATTCCCCGTGTATGGTTTTAAATCCATAAAATAATGTCATATAAATAACCACAAAGTCTATAAAAATGAATCCTTATCCAGTAATCATAACTGTTTGGAAAAGTCATGGTAACATCATGGAAATTCATCCATCAGAAGTTGCTACCTGATCTCTTGACGAAAACATACCTCTGGGAACTTTTTCGAAAGACGCAAAATACGTACCAATAAGTACATATCACCACAGTTTCCAACAGAAATTAACACTAGAGGTGGTAAAACAGCGAGCACTTGTAATCGTTTTCCTACACAGTTATGATTACAGCTCCATATGTTTCACTTTCTGGGAATAACAAGCTTGCTCGGTTGCTCAGCCAGCACAGAATTGGACGTAGGATGCAGAATCCTTGGGTACGAATCCTGTGAAAAACATGACTCACAATGAAAGGACTGAAAGAAGAGAGATTGAAAAACAAGCTAAAACGGCATGCTTGTGATTGCGTTTTTACGTCACATTCACTTTTGTTTATACTATCGGCTAGGTTTAGGTGTAGTGTCGATGGTACGTTATTTTAAAATGTCACAGAGCATTAGAGTTATAACGCCACTCAACCGACATTTCAAGTCAGAACTGTGGTGACACCTACAAAATTAACATCACATAAAACGTACCATATGTACATTCATCTGTTCCGGGGAAAAAAACAAACACTCTTTTAGCACTACCCAGTGGACATTTCACATCGATCATGTCACGAAATGTACATGGCAATATGTATTTTGTGTCTTGTGAAAAAGTTCCCAGAGGTACGTTTTCGTAATGAGACCAGGTTGAAAAGTTCTCAATCATATAGTTACGAAATGTAAGGCTTTTTTTTTTTTCCTCGAATATGGTGTAATTGACATTTGGATTGTGTTATTTTTGAAAATTTACTCCACCTCAGACCATCCAAGATGCAGATGAATTTTGCAAAAATTTAACATCGCTTACTCACCGATGGATCTTCTGCAGTAAAAAGATGCCTTTAGAATAAGAGTCCAAACAGTGTGTGTTTATAAGAAACAAATCCATCAAGACATTTTTTAACTTCAATCCAGCTAAAATAAAAGTCCATAATTGAATGCTTTCTCCAGTGAAAAAGTCCATCCCCTGTTGTCCTCTCACATCAAAATCCACCCACTTATTTGTTTAGAGCTGTTTTGGCTTGTAAACGGTGCTCGATCTGTGCATATTTCTCTCCTGATTCAGATGAGACGACTTTTTCACTGGAAAAATCAATATTATGGACTTGTTCAGCTGGAGTTAAAAACACTATAATTATGGATATGTTTCTCACAAACACGCAGCTTTTGGCTTCACAAGACATTAATTGTTGGACTGGAGTGCTGTGGATTACTTGTGGATTATTGTGATTTTTTTTATAAGCTGTTTGGACTCTCATTCGGATGGCACCCATTTACTGCAAAGGATCATCCACTGGTGAGTAAGTGATGGAATACTGCATTTCTCCAAATTTGATGAAGAAACAAATTCATTTTCAAAGCAACATTTTCATTTGTGGGTGAACTATTCCTTTAAAGGTGAAAAAAAAGTGATACAATAACTATTTTGAAGTGACATACTGGTGAACAGTGAAGCCTTTTTCTTTGATTGTCCATCTCAACCATACTGACACTGACAAGCGCTGTTTTTGTCTTTCTTATAACACATACAGCGGTCCATAAGGGAGTGCAGCAGAAAAAGGATCAAGAATATAAAATTTTGGGGGAGACAATTTGGCCAAATTTGATTACTGTGGGGAACTTATCAATTTCTACGATGGTTACAGCCCTGCTTTTAATAATGAGTAAGGTACAATGACTGTAGAGAGAGGGAAAAAATGCAATATGGGTAGATATCATTAAGACATGTTATTTTAACCCCAAATTAAAAACAAGAAAAATAGGAATGTTTTAAACCATTTGGATATATAATAAATAAATACATCACTCACATGGGAAACAGCTAAAGTGTCAGTTGCAAGAGGCTGTGTAGTGGTATAATTCTCACAATCAACTCCAGCAGACAGTGTATTTGTTGATGCAGGTACTACTCAAACGTAACACAATCAAAAGACGTATGTCATGTTATATTCAGGACTCGAGAGTCTTCATTAGAACATCCTTCTCCTGGTTTACAATACTCTGGGCTGTTGCACAGTTTGGCCCGCAGTGGATTTGCTGTTCTAATTGTGAGCTGTCCAGCAGAAACGATATAAGGAAAACAACTGTCTACAAGTCTGAGAGTGTACTGGAATAAACATGCAGCTTTGCATCAACTAGAAACCTGCCAATTCTAATTTAATAAACAGAAAACTCTACTCTGCGAATTACAGACTTAGAGTATTTATATATTTACATATACTGCAATTCATATTCATATTTATACATCCATACATATTCAGCCTTTGCTAAATTCTTAAAGCAAAATGTGTATAATAAACAGAATTACCTTTTTCAGCCTACACATACAGTATAAGTAAAAACAATATTTTTCCACATTTGGCTTGAGAAACCAAAACAAACTATGATTTGTTGCTTTGCATGTTCATGACCATAATGAGCAGTAGAATGAG
This sequence comes from Tor tambroides, assembly GCA_021397915.2. Taxonomy (NCBI): domain Eukaryota; kingdom Metazoa; phylum Chordata; class Actinopteri; order Cypriniformes; family Cyprinidae; genus Tor; species Tor tambroides. The sequence goes on along the minus strand of JAFVLL020017907.1, from coordinate 34,072 downwards.
CTGTAGTCCATGTAAACACAGTATACGAGTCTTGATACATTTACAAGAATGTAAGGTCAAAACATGACTTTTCCTTGCTGAAGAATATGAAGAACTAATCCACTCTTCCCTGTACATTTAGTGAGCTGAGATTAACAATGATATCTTCTGATGGAAGAGATCTATTAACGCAACTGGATCTAACAAGAAAACAATATCGCAACAGACTCTTACAAACATTATGTACTCATTTTTCACATTCTCTGATGCTGTCCATGCTCATATCTACCACTAGAGGGATGACTTCATCTGCACAAATCAACAGTGGCACCGCAAGTGTTTTCAGACCTTTTCAGCCCTTTTCCACCTCTCTTCTGACCATTTACTGGTTCAGAACACAGCTGTTTTCAATCAAGGTAAATAGCTGTTATTGAAATGACAAATGCATGCTTGTTCAATATTAGAAAACTAACATTAGGCTTTATGACAAACCAGACATGCATTTTTCAAACACGCATACTGCATTGTGCAATGAAATGCAACGATGTGAAGTGATTGCCATAAGCATGACATTTCATATCGGGAAAATTTCAGATGCCATCATTTGTTCTGAGCTGCCTGCTTGACTGACACTTCATTCAGAAGAGACTTGGATGACTTCAATACAAACTCGAAATACATATCTAGACCAAAAATAAGAAGAAAAGAAAATATTCTTCATATTGCCCTGACATTGAGGTGAAATATACTGAAATTAAATTAAATCAAATCATCATTATATTTATAATTATACTTCAAGTAAATCTAATTGTACAGTTTGGTTCTGTTTTAGTTTTAGTGATTTACTGACCTTTCTGTGGCAGCTACTGACAATAAGCGTAATGCAAACTTAACTTACAGAGATATTTATAGTAGATTAGGTGTAGCTTTGTAACTTTACTTTTTACTGTTTTCTTTTTATAGTGTTGTTTGTTTGCCTGGTTCCTGCAATTATATTCATTCTCTCAATTTAAACATAAAGTTCTGGTCTTTTGTGTGTTGTCCAGATGGATGGCATTACTATAATAAAACCATGGTAAATTTACCTAACTGTAGTATTCATTTCTTCAGATGTAACCCACGAAAAAAGTTCTTTTTGCACCTATTGTAATTCCTGTGCTGACCAGTAGTCAGTTAGCTGATTTTTTTGTTTGTTGTTCTGCATACAATCCAGTGTAACTCACTCCCCCACTAAATAATGACACATTTATTAATCTGCCCACCTTGCCTGCTAGCTTCCTGCTTACACATGATGAGAAAAATCATGAGAAAATATGTGAAAAATTGAGACAAATGAATCATCCCTGCTCTTGAAGCATTTCTCTGGCTGTATTCACATATATCCTAATACTGCGCTACAACAGGACTCACTCTTGTATTTTGAGTTGCAGTGGGAGTTATACAATACAAAAGCGATAAATAAAGAAACACTCTTTAGTCTGTCTGTGTGTAGAAAGTGATGCATTCATTCTCTCAGTCTATAAAAATGTACATCCCACTTAATTTTACAAACCATCAAAAAAACACTTTGTGTCATTCTTCCAGGAGGCTGAAACATTGATGCAACTCAGATGTGAAATAACATAATACAAAAACAGCATGTGTTTACAGATGCCTAAAAACTTGTGCACTGTTTTCAAAATCGCTGTCCTGTTCAATAGGATGCATAGCTATAATGTAAGATAGCAGTGTAGCTCTAAAAGTGGCGCTGGCAAAGCCAAGGTAATGCGTTTGATTGACTTCCAGGGAATGCATTGAACTGATAAAACCTACCTGATCTCATGATGAAAACGTACCTGTGGGAACTTTTTCGCAAGACGTGAAATACGTACCAATATGTACATATCACTGCAGTTTCCAAAAGAAATTAACACTAGAGGTTAGGGCTGGGCGATATGACCAAAATCTTATATCACGATATGACTAAATTTATATCACGATAACGATATATATCATGATATAGTTATAAAAAATGTTTTTATAACTATATTAAAAATGCAAAAATGTTTTTATGACATTAAAATCTTTGATGTCATAGAATTTTCATGATCTTTATCACCAATGTTAATAATAAACAAGCTCACTGAAGATAAACAATGATGAAATAAGGATAAGAAACTAATTGCAAGCAATAGGACAAAAAACTACAATAAGAAACGCTACATACATTGTGTAAATGAATTAGTCTTCACTGTGTTAATTATATCTATCTATCTAGATAAAATTAACACGTGTTATGTATAGATTCTATACATAGGCCTATATTTTTTTTTTGTTTGTTTGTTTGTTTGTTTTTGTTTTTCTTATTATTTTTAAAGTTACAAGAGTGATTTAGTCAAGAGCAGTGAGAGATTTTCTCTCACGGTTGTTTGATTAGGCTAATATGAATGGCAGACAGGACGAATATTGGATAGCTTCCCCTTTAAGACCGAAGTCCGGATCCAATATACTGTTACATAATACCATATGTATGTTCATCTGTTCTGGGAGAAAAAAAAAACGAACACTCTTTTAGTGCCACTCAGTGGACATTTCACACCGAATATGTCATGAAACGTAAATGGAGGTACGCAATTCGTGTCTTGCGAAAAAGTTCTCACAGGTGTGATTTCGTCATGAGATCAGCTTGGATAAAAAATGTAGCCTCTGCCAAATGCATAAGTGTAATGCATTCATATATTCTATAGTGTGCAATTCAGACAAATGCATTCTGTGCTGGAGCTGTCATAGCATTGTTGGTTTTGTGTATGAGCGAATGAATGGACAGCTAGTAACTGGAAAATTGCTGGTTTGAGTCTCTGTTGCACTTGAACACATTGCTTGTTTCAACGAGAATCACAACCAGCCTGACACAATGATGTTGGTTCAACCAGTGGCATGAGTTTAGTGACGGGACTACCCATTTAGCCTGACAGAAGACAGGGGGTGTTCATGAAATATCTCAGAAAACAGCCCTTTTTTGAGTTTGGAAATCATCCACTCAACGTTTAACCTCGAGTTGCTCCAGGGTGATTGTCACTGTAACTGTACTGTAAGTTGCTTTGCATAACAGTGATGGATGGTGGTGTGGCAACTTAATCTTGGGGGATTGTTCCTGAAATATGCACACTTGTCTCTTAGGATAAAAGGGTCAAAAATGACTGCTTATTACATGGATGGGTGAATGGTAACCCAGGCTCAATGGAAAAACAACCCTCTACCTACAATTTTGCAATTCACTGCAGTTTTCATCTTAAATGAGCACCAGTGGCAGTAAAACACCAAAAAAACAAAAAACAAACAAACAAACAAAAAAACAACACCACCAAAACAAAAACAAAAACAAACTTGTATTCTTTTTCACACTAATTATGGTTATAGGGAAATATTATCAGTTTACCCTCATTCTGTCACGAATCCGGTCCGTGGTCTTCCATCCGAATGCCATCAGAGGTCGCCCTTTCATTATACTGACTATCACACTACACAGACTGTTTTATGTTACCTTGGACTACATTTTGCATCTGCCATTTCACTAATCACATGCTCACCTGAAACCAATCACACACACTATATGACACCCACTTAGATCCTGCTCAGACCGCAGAGTAGTGTTTAGCGTTTATCACTGTGTTAATTGAGAGCTACTTTACGGAGCCTGCCCTAGTTACACCTAGTCTAGTCATAGTTCTGCCTAAGTTTTCCTAGTCTAGTCGTAGTCTTGCCTTACCTGTTTTCCCGTGTTCTGATTCTTGCCTGTGTATTTCAGATTACCCTTTTGTCTTGCGGTTCAGACTCTGCAAATGCCCCTGCCTGGACTATTGCTGTGTACCTGGATTATCTCTCTTTGCCTTGCCCTGTTGGATATTATTCACTGGAGACTGATCACGTCTGTCCTTGGATTACCCTTTGTCTTGCCTACGCCATACCTGATGTTGTCGACCCATGCCTATTTCTGACTACGTCTTTTAATAAATAATCTTTGCAAATGGATCCGCACGCTTCCCCTGTTCACTCCGTAACACATAATACATTCAAATCTGTAAAATACTATACTATTTTCACATTCCAGGTTAATTTGGACCCACACAATCGTTAGTCTATTAAACAATTATAGCCTATTATGTTTACATAAAACCATACTGTATCTGATCAGCAACTTCTCATGAATGAGTGAATGTGAAAAAAAATCAAAGTTTTAAATGTTACTATGTTATTACCTCAGCATTTACCTCTTTTTTAATTACTTAAAAAAGAAAGATATATATGTATGTATGTATATACTGTGTGTGTGTGTGTATATATATATATATGAATATGAACATATGATCCTTAGAATGAATGCCATTTAATTAATTACATGCCTGGAATTTATAACTCATGATTGCTCAAAAACAGTCCAAATTTATGAAACCAACATATTTATTTCTAAACAAAATAAATTATTATTATTATTATTATTAATTTACTTGCATGAACCTTCACTTTAAGATGGTAAAATTATCAATTTTTCACGCTGCAATGGTTTGTCAGTGGGGGTACATATTATGTTTATCAACAAAATACAGTCCCAAAAGTGTGTGAGATATGAGGAAAAGGTTAATATATTCTACAAATTTTACGACACTAATATAATTTCACTGATAATTTTGCACAAGTATTTTTGACAGATGTTTAAGGATCTTTATTTTGATAGTCTTAAAGCATTTGCAATGTTTTGTTCCCTTACTAAAAAACCACGCAGACATTTTTTATGCATCTCTTCTGGGTCAAAACAGACCTAAATGTGTTATTAGGTATAATGCAGACTCAAGACCCATTTGCACAAATAACTATATTAGCTTCTACACCAACGTACGATTGCATTCTGTTTATCAGCGCGCGCTGCAGTTTTGTTGCCTGATGCTTTAAATGCTAGACATCTTCAAACCCGAATGGATTTTGATTGGCTGTCAGTGTTGTCATCATTCATCAGCTGAGAAAAAAAAGTTTCTGAAAGTGATTTCAATGATATTGTATCTCTGTGTCATTATCATTACAGTTGTGGTGTGGACTGTGCCCTTCTTTAACATTTAGAATGATTTTTAAAACTATATCTTTATCATTATTTTTATAGTCAGGTGTGAACAGGACTTTGTTGTCGTTGTTCCTTGCTAAATACTATGTAATGAACTCTAAAGACCTTCACCATAGTGTATGATTTGTAAACTAATACATTTTGATGTTTGCATTACATAACCACCTCCATACAGTATATATGTTGTATATATGAAGTATATATGATGTAGTAAACTTGCTCGATAGCACATCTGGTACAGCATTGCGCTTGTGATGCGAAGGGCTTCATATTGAGTCCCTATAAAGGAACTAAAATTGCTTCAGTAAATGTGTTTTTATCTCACATTTGCACTCGCTGGACATTTGACTTTGAAAATGTCTGAAAAATGCACAAGTTGTGATATAATACAGCGGGTAAAATAAATATTGAACACGTCACCATTTTTCTCAGTAAATATATTTCTAAAGGTGCTGTTGACATGAAATTTTCACCAGATGTCAGTAACATACAAAGAAAACAAAACAAATGAGTTCAGAAACTAAGTTATGTGTAATGAAATGGAATGACACAGGGAAAATGTATTGAACACGCTTACTGAAATTTATTTAATACTTCGTAAAAAAGCCTTTGTTGGTAAAGACAGCTTCAAGATGCCTCCTGTATGGAGAAACTAGTCATATGCATTGCTCAGGTGTGATTTTGGCCCATTCTTCCACTCAAACACAAACAGTTTTCAAATGTTAAAAGTTCTGTGGGCCTCTTCTATGAACTCTGATCTGTAGTTCTTTCCATAGATTTTCTATTGGATTCAAGTCAGGTGATTGGCTGGACCATTCTAGCAGCTTTATTTTCTTTCTCTGAAAGCAACTGAGAGTTTCCTTGGCTGTGTGTTTGGGATTATTGTCTTGCTGAAATGTCCATCCTCGTTTCATCTTCATCATCCTGGTAGGTGTTGGGACTGAACCAGCTAATATTAATTTCCACTGACAAGGGGCAGGATTGCTTTCTAATTACTGACTGGCTTTCCATTCCTTTTTGCTCCTCCCTTTTTTCATGTGTTCAATACTTTTCCCTGTGTCATTCCATTTTATTACACAAAACCTAATTTCTGAAATTATTTGTTTTGTTTTCTTTGTATGTATGTTTCTATAGTACCGACATCTGTTGAAAATTTAATGTCAACAGCACCTTTAGAAATATACTTACTGAGAAAAATTGTGACGTGTTCAATACTTATTTTACCCACTGTATCATTTTGTATAAAACATCGCCACATGTACATTTTTCCAATGAGCCTAGGCTGGTGAATAGACGGTAAGAATGACCAACAGTGTGTTTGCGAAAAGCATCTACAAATGACTAAAAATGGTCTACATTGCATATAATAAAGTGTAACAATAATCAGTTATATATGGTGTCATAATATATAGACACTAACATTCTCATCTCTTTATTGTGGAGCAGAAAATGAAAAACCAAGCCCACAGTTGAGTTGAACTTTTTCCATTAGCAGCTGTCACTGTGCAGCTTCTGTTTTATAACATTATCTCACGATGAGTCCTTGTGTGACCGTTCCTCACACGCAGAGACCAAATATTCGCATACGTGCACCACTCACAGTCTGACTGGTTCTGAAAATACAACATGTCCTTTTATCGCTTTGACAGCCAATTATTGGCAGGGACATATCTGGCTGGTCTGCCGTATTGTCAGAGACAAGTCGTGAATGAAGTGTTTGAGCTCATCTGAGAGCCTCAGGCTGCTGTACAGAACAGATGGGCTTCCCCCTCAGGGCGTGTCAATTTTTTAAAAGAACAGTGTGGAGATTTTATTGGCTTTATTCACTATTGCTTTATAGGGCTATATTTTTCCAACTTGAGAAGCCAGTATGTATCGCTTCTCAGCGGCACATAAAAATGAACACATTTCCTGACACCGTTGAAAACTAATGAGAAAAAAGGCTTTATTGACCGACTGTAAGTCAGTTTTTAATCTTTGCTATTGTCGAATAACTCATGCAACTAACAATTTCAAATATGGCCTGTTTGCATATGCAGACCTCATAAGAAACTGCACAGATAAAGCCAGGAAGTAGTAAAAAAAAAAAAAATATATATATATATATATATATATATATATATATATATATATATATATATATTCATGTGGCAATGCATGGTTCCCCCCCCCCAGCATTGCATTAATGAAAGATCAGATAATTTTAATGACTTGGATCTTTGAATCTTGTTCAATAAAATTAATTATTCTTTATTAAAGTCACATTGTTCATTTGACAGTTAAATTAGAATGTTACATTTTCAATAGCCAACTTCCCTGAACACTTCTGATGCAAATTTTGATTATATTCCAAAGAAATCATGCTAATGCAGTCAAAGATAAATGATTTGAAATTAGTCTTCTGGTCTGAGTTTTTAGTTTTTCTTCAAAGTGAAACGAACTTAAATAGTAGATTAAAATAAAATAAAATAATAAAATTTCTTTGTTGTGTGATCCTCTTGCCAGTCTTTAAAACACACAATATCTGCCTGTTCTCTTGCATCTCCTGTAGCATCTGTCTCATTCTGCCCTTGAGATTACTTCTTCAGGCTTAATGTAAGTCCATAAAACAAAGATTTATGAGGATGAGCATGTGAGTAATAATCTTGATAGTTTTAATATCTTTTGTTTAAACGCATATGTAATGAGAGAGCGCTGGCAACATTGATAAAACAGCGATGTCACCCTGGAGCGCAACTAAGCAGCCAGGCACTGCAGACTCAACACTTTATCATCTTCATAAAAAAGAAGGGGGAAAAAAAACAAACAAAACAAAAACAGCACTGAATTACAAATTATAGAGTTATTAGTTACATTGGAGGCGCGAGCAGTAATTTATATGCCGCTCAGACAAAAGCTCTCTGTTTACAGAGTGTGGAAGCTTTAAATCTGCTGTTTATTGAGGCATAATGGAATGTGAATGTAAACAGATTATATGCTGATTATGCACTGGGCTTTAATGGCTGGGATTTGTTTTAAAATCTCTATAGTGGCTTCTCAAATAAAAACACACTGAGAAACATTCCATGACTGACTGCTGTTCAGTCAGTTTGACTGGGATTGATAACTGTACGTGAGATGAATTTATGAACTGAATTCATTCTCAATTAGAGATGAGTGGCAGAACAGTGCAGGGTTTTTTAGGGTAAGTTTGCACATACAATTACAACAACAAGCAACAAATTAATTTAAATATGACATTTTGAAGTAGACAAATGTAAACAGTATTTCATTGTAAAATATTTCTTACTCCAACAGTCTTTGTTTTATTTACAGCTTACAGCTTTTTACAATGCATGCCACTAAATGTGTGTGAGAATATCAGAGGAAGTTCCAAGAGGATTCTTCAATCAATAAATAAATAAATCATAGTGAGCTCATCTATGTGAAGGATTTAAGATATTGGACTTGCAGAGATGTATTACACAACTGTAATAAATTGGTTATACAAGTTATTAAGTGTAGAAACAATTTCCATTTAGAAATTGCCAGTAAATTTCATAAATATTTACAAACAATACACAATTTATGGCCCAGTAATGAACAACACAACAAAATCTCCACAACACAATGGAAACAAGCCAAACAACAACAGAAACAAATTGCAACACAACGGAAACAAGCCACAACACAACGAAATTAGCCCAACACAACGGAGACAAGCCGCAATACAAAAGAAACAAGTTGTAACAAAATGGAAACAAGCCACAACACAACAAAATTAGCACAACATAATGGAAACAAGCTGCAACACAACAAAATTAGCGCAACAAAACGGAAACAAGCCAAAACACAGCAAAATTAGCACAACACAATGGAAAACAAGTTGCAACACAACGGAAACAAGCCACAACACAACGAAATTAGAACAACACAATGGAAACAAGCCACAACATAACGAAATTAGCCCAACACAACGGAGACAAGCCGCAACACAAAAGAAACAAGTTGTAACAAAATGGAAACAAGCCACAACACAACGAAATTAGCACAACAAAACGGAAACAAGCCGCAACACAATGCAAACAAGTTGCAACACAACGGAAACAAGCCACAACACAACGAAATTAGCACAACACAATGGAAACAAGCCGCAACACAACAAAATTAGCACAGCACAATGGAAACAAGTCCCAACACAACAGAAACAAGCCGCAACACAAAAGAAACAAGTTGCAACACAATGGAAACAAGCCACAACACAACGAAATTAGCACAACCAGTATTAATTTCGTCAACGACGACGATGACGAAAAGTATTCGTTAAGGAACATTTTTTTTCTGTGACTAAGATGTGACGTTGACGAGCTAAAACTAATATCTGATGATAATAACTATAAAAAGACGAGACGGGACTAGAATGTTATTTGAGGACTACCGGACATTCAAAATACATCCTATAGGCTAAGTTAACTGTCTTGTCTTTCAAAATGTGTGTCCCTGTCATTGGATTGTAATCGAATGAGGGGTGTTTACATATCTAGTCTGAGTAGGCTATGAAAACGCAAACTAGCGGTCTAAAACAATGGCCCCAGGTTAGGGATAGGGTGACCAGACATCCCGTTTTTCCCGGGAGTCACAATTCGTTGTCAATTAACTTAAAGTTAGTGAAGGCGGGATAGGTGGAATCTCACTGATAGAAGTGCTCTCTCTGTTCTTCAGTTTTCATACAGCGCGCGATCAGTTCTAAGTGCTCAAATACACACACAGCAGTCAAAATGTCTATTGTGTAGAGTATCTTACGTAAATACAGTCGGTTATGGCTTAAGTGAACGCAAACAGGTGGGTGAAGACTGAATGTGTGTCAGTATAACATGCATGCCTTCCGTCTTAATTGGACAGCATTCCTAATTAAATACCTATCTGTGTCATTAATGTTAACCAACAAAAAATGTTAAATAAATGTACACATGTTAAGTAAACCTGCTGTATCTGAAAAAAATTGTTTAATTTGTATCTCTACCCAAAAATGAAAATTCTCATAATTTATTCCAGTATTTCCAAATTCTATCCTTGATTCAAATTTCTCAAGAGCTTCATTGAGTTGGTCTAAAGAGAGAAGAATTAATGACTATTTCTGTTTGAGGACTACATACAAAATAGCTACCTAAATAAATGTTGGTAACTGCAGTTTGACTAAAAGTAATGACTAAAAGTTGACAAAAATGCAATGACTTTCCGTCGACTAAAAATAGACTAAAACTATGAAAGACTCAAATGACTAAAATGTGACTAAGACTATTAAGCATTTTCGTCTCAAGACTAAGACTAAATCAAAAATGCTTGTCAAAATTAACACTGAGCACAACACAATTGAAACAAGCCGCAACACAACAGAAAAAAGTCGCAACACAACAGAAACAAGCCACAACACAAAAGAAACAAGTTGCAACACAATGGAAACAAGCCACAACACAACAAAATTAGCACAACACAACGGAAACAAGCCACAACACAATGAAATTAGGACAACACAACGGAAACAAGCCGCAACACAACAAAATTAGCACAACACAACGGAAACAAACCACAACACAACGAAATTAGCACAACAAAATGGAAACAAGCTGCAACACAACAAAATTAGCACAACACAACAAAATTAGTCGTATGCGTTGTGAAATTTTGTTGTGTTGTGGAGATTTTGTTGTGTTGTGCACTACTGGGACACTGTAGTAAATAATACATTGAAGTAAATTTTGAAGAAGAAAGACTGAAGTAGTACTTGAAGACTGAAAATGTACTTTAGTAATTGTTGTTTTATTTATAACTTTGAATATATATATATATATATATATATAATGATTTCAAATATTTTTATTTGTTTTAGTTCCTACCTGATAAAATATTTAAGTCAAGTCAAAATTATTTGTATAGTGCTTTTCACAACACGTTGTTTCAAAGCAGCTTTACAGAAAGTTACACACACAAAACCCTGTTGGGAATCTTATTTGTATAGTCTAAAGTTAGAACATGTAGAACAGTGTCTTTAAGGTTTATACATTATTCACTTTCCAAACCACATCTAAAGCAACTTGGGCATTGTGTTGAATCCAGGCATGATGCCAAATGCTTGATCTATCACCCTCACATAATGTCTAGCAGCTAGTGTTTGAGCAACTTATGTTTAGTATCTGAGTTTGATCAATAAACAGAATGCTATTCTCAGAAATGCTATAGAGAGGACTGTATAATAAAAGTATGCATGTGAAGAGCTGTCGCGTCTTGGTGACTTTTCTTCTGTCTCTGCTTCACAGATATAGAAAATGTCAACAGAATAATTAGCATTAGATAGATTTTAAGGGTATAGTGCTTTTTTCATGGTATTTTCAGGGCTATCTGTCACATTGGAAAGTTAAAAAAAATAAAAAATAAAAATTACAAATTTAATGTATTTGCACAAATACATATTGTGAAAGGCACCACGAACCAGTCTTAAAAAACAGTGTTGCCTAATTTGCTTATTATAAACCATTTTAAACCATTTTTTTCCTTTTTTTTTTTGTTTGTTTAGTTTTATTCAATGATGCTTACCAGTATTTAAATAAATAAATAAATAAAATTGTATGTATTTATATAAATAAATAAATAAATAAATACAATTTTATTTATTTGATTGATTGATTGATTGATTGATTGATTGATTGATTGATTGATGGTTAATTTTGATGTTGTAATCTTTGTGGACGTTCAGAATTGTTGTCAATTATCATGTTTTATGTTCACTTTTACACATTTTATTCCCAATTTTCCGTTTTTATTACAGTCTGTATTTCCTAGCAGTACTAAAAGCTACTGTGCCTATTGAAATAACTCGTCAATTTTGGTTTTGCATCAAATGCAAATCATTCAGTATTTATTCAACAATGTTCACTGAAGTGTTAAAATCAACTTTATTTAACTCTACAATCAAAGCTCTATTTTAAAACATATCATGCAATACAATGATGTTTGAGAGATAAACAAATAAATGTTCCTCAAAAGCCTGATGAATCCCATCTGACACTTGAACGTGGGTTTTCTAAAAATTGATGTATGGATCAAGTAAATGTAAGCTGTTTCAATCTAGTAAGTCTTCATCTTGAAATATTACTAAAAATATAAAAGTCATGATTATGTTTACTTTATAAAAATCAGTAAAGATTTTAAAGCAAAAGCCTATCTTATTTCATCATCATCTTTCTTTCACCTCTCCTCCTTTCTCTCTTCTTCTGACTGCCTCTGTCTCCTTCCTCTTCATCTGACCATCCATTCACTGATGGAGGGCAGTGGAGCGAGACACAGGGACAGTGACCACTCGCTCCTCACACCAGCATGTGTCAGCTGGCTATAAAACATTGCAGCGCCACGCCACGTTCAGCACTTCAGCTCTTTAGCTTGTAAACGAGTGTCATTAAATAATGAATCGTGAGTTAACAAGGATATAAAGCACTGACGGCCTGACATGTTCCTGTCACTGTTGCTGTTTAGTTACATGAAACATTTTTGACTTCATCTCACCAAAAGGGGTCACTGCTTAGTCGACTTTTGAGTTTCTACGGGCTCAGTAGAGACCCAACCACTCACAATGAAAGCTTTTGGACAGGTATATTGTAAGAAATTAGATGTTATGAGAAAAGAAGTCCTGGAAGTTACACAACCTGGAACATCAAATGAATGTGTATATAAAGCTGCTTGGGTGAAGTGGCTCTTAACACTAACCTTATGTCACGCGGCATTCAGCAGGCATCAAAACATGAGTTTTCCAGGTCGGGCAGGCTAATGCACACACTGCTCAAATGTTTGGATGTCTGTGTGTTTGTACTACTTGATCAGTAAGAATGAGTGAGATGTATGGGTGCCTGAAGGTTCATTCAGAGTAGAGTGAAATTTAGCCGTGGTTTTTTTTTGAAGTACAAGTTTTAAAAGTACATTCAGTACAATTAAGTTCACTTCTTTTTTCAGGGTAGTTAGTGTTCTTTTGTGACAATATCACAATTTTGTGAAGTAGGTGGATTTTGTTGCCATTTTGCCATGTGCTATACAATGCAATGCTTCTATCATTAACAAAAGAGCAGTTAATTAAGACATATCTAAGAAGTATAATTTTTCTCTTTAATGCACACATGATCATTGGTACCTACAGAAGGACTCCTCTGATCTCCTACACATATGATGGCTCATTTATATACAGCATTCTCATTTGCTTTTCAGTCACATATTGATTTAGTGCTTCCTGAAGGCTCAGCCATTTTCTATTATTTTGCCTTTGCTTGCTACAGTCTAATTACAGGGAGTCTCTGACCTGTTAGTGATACAAATTCTGCACAAATACGCTTTACAACATTAGAATTAAGCAATAACACAAGCAACAGGTTATTTCATAATACTACAAACCAAAATGAGTATATATAATAACCGACTTGTATTTCAGAGCAAATTTTTCAGACTATTTCCTGTTTCTTGTTCACTAGTGAGAGAAATCTTGCTCCAAATGATAGGTGAGTGAAATCAGTGAAACTCTAAATGTATACATTCATACATAGCCAATATATAATGAAATACAATGCTTTAATTGAATGTAGAATTTCTGACATTCTGATAGAGAAAGAAGGTTGTAAGGCTTTTTTTTTTTTTTTTTTTTTTTTTTTTTTTTTTTTAAAATAACACAATTTATCTCAAAATAATTGCCCCGATTTATCTGCTACAAATTAATGTTGTTGTAAAAGCTACAACTTCTGCTGTAAACTTAAATACAATAGGTGTCATTGATGCAAACTATTCAACTATATATGTGACCCTGGACCACAAAACCAATCTTAAGTAGCAAGGGTATATTTGTAGCAATAGCCAAAAATACATTGTATGGGTCAAAATTATTGATTTTTCTTTTATGCCAAAAATCATTAGGATATTAAGTAAAGATCATGTTCCATGAAGATATTTTGTAAATTTCCTACCGTAAATATATCAAAACTTAATTTTGGATTAGTAATATGCATTGCTAAGAACTTCATTTGGACAACTTTAAAGGTGATTTTTTCTCAGTATTTAGATTTTTTGCACCCTCAGACTCCAGATTTTCAAATAGTTGTATCTCGGCCAAATATTGTCCTATCCTAACAAACCATGCATCAATGGAAAGATTATTTATTCAGCTTTCAGATGATGTATACATCTCAATTTTGAAAAATCGACACTTAAGACTGGTTTTGTGGTCCAGGGTCACATTTCACCATCTTATTTTATTCAATTACATCATTTGCAATGCTTCATGGAATTGTAGTTATTTTCCTCAAAGTTTTAAATGTTGTGATTCAGCTCTATAGGATTGATCAGTATCCCTATGGGAAAAAAAAAAAAAAAAAAACACTTCTGGAACCAAAGCTGCTGAAAAAGTGGAAAAAGTAGACGCTTTAGATTGGAAAACACTATTCACTATTAATTAGATGATAATTAGCATACACATTACTAGCATATTTGATTTTTCAGAATGCAAATATATTGAACAATACTATTGTTTCTTTCTCCATTTTTTTTTTAATTCATAAGGTTGTCAAAGTTGTCATAAAAAAAAATAAAAAAATAAAAAATAAATAAATAAAAAAGCTGAGAATATTTAGTCTACTATAACTCCATTTTCCACAGCTCTAGAAAGAACTGGATTAGACCTCAGGTTAACACGCTCAGCAATGCTAAGGCATTAAATCACTGCTTATCCATCCACGGGGTACGTCACCCTCAGGGCCAGCATGGGTAAAACCTCCCCTATATCAGGTAAAATTAGACCCATTATGTCAGGCTTGAAATGTGATTGCTTGTGGTTTCCAGACAGGATGCTGCCTCTGCCCTCAAACTGGCTTTGGTCTGGAAACAATCATGGTGCTTCCAAGAAATAATTGGCACTTGCGGTAGGATTAACTTTCTCTTTTTGAGAAGGTCTTTCTTGTGGTGATTATACTGAAAGTATGCAAACAATGGCAGTCTCGATTTGAACTACTATCGGTTAGAATGGTTCACTTGCAAGTGGTCAAAAGGGAGATCAAAAGTGACAGAGTTCATTTCCAGGTAAATGGTTGGATTTGCCAAAGGGTCGGTGGCTCACAGACACAACTGGAGATGTGATGTATTCACTTTTAACCACAGTGAAATGAAAATGTATTTGATTCTCTGTCATTGTCTTGTTTGAGCACTCTGTGGTTGTACATTCTCAATCAAAATGCAGTACTGCACAAAGGGAACCCGAATAAGGACACTGTATTGTTTTTTAATATTTACGTTCTTCTTGAAGGTTGAGTTAAATCTAAAATCTACAGTACTTGGACTGTCCTTAATGGCAATAACTGACACTGACTGGCACTTCCTATAATTTGATAAGAGACGTGCATGTCTCTGTGGAGGAGTCACAGCTCATACTTCTCTGCATTACTGCTTTAACAGTGACATTGATTGGTAAGTCTACAGACATGAGTTGATCTCTTCAGGTCCTTTCTACAAGATAACATGATTTCTACAAAGATTCCTTTCTACAAGATTACTCTCTGCATTGTAGAACTTTAAAATTGACTATGTTGATTCTTCCACATGCATTCTTCTGTACTCAACATTTTTAAGCTTCAAAAAGTACAAAAGGATATCTTAAAAGCAATCCATATGAATCAAGTGGTTTAAAAGAATAGTTCACTCCAAAATTCAAATTGTCTGACAGTTTATTGCCCCTCAGGCCATCAAAGATGTAGATGAGTTTGTATCTTCATCAAATTGGGAGAAATGTAGCATTCCATCACTTGCTCAGCAATGGATCCTCTGCAGAGAATGGGTGCCGTCAGAATGAGAGTCCAAACAGCTGAAAAAAAAACATCATAATAATCCACAAGTAATCCACAAAAGTCCATCAGTTAACATCTTGTGATGTGTTTATCAGCTGTTTGGATTCTCATTCTGATGACATCCATTCACTGCAGAGATCCATTGCTGAGCACATAATGGAAATTTCTCCAAATCTGTTATGATGAAGGAGGATTCTTATTCAGAATATATATATATATATATATATATATATATATATATATATATATATATATAGTGGCTGCTGCTGCAACCAAGTACAGGAACTGCTGTTGTCAATGTATATGGCGATACGGTGCTGTGAGTATTCAAGACATACTGCTGCTGCACAAATAACATATAAAATAACCCATACAGTGGTTTAGTCTAGTTTTTTGTAGTGAGTATACTGTGATTTTCCCTCCCAGCCTCATACTCACCTGTCCCAGAGCAACACCCCATAAGCACCACCACACTCACTAAAGAGGGCTCTGCGCTTACTTTTATTTTTAGGAGCATTTGTGCTGCTAATTAAAAAAAAAAAAAAAATAGGAGTACAGTCAAAAAAAATCAGGAGCACCTTCTGATCAATAACAAAAATTAGCCTTCCCATTACGAAACAATATTGGACTCCTTAAAGTGATTTACAGGGGCTTATTTTTTTTTTATTTTTTTTTTTTACTTTAATTAAAAGTATGTTATCTTTTATGTCAAATTCAGAAGTGTATTTTTAGCTTTTTTTTTATTTCTAATTAAAAAAATGTAATAAGAAGAATAAGTTACCAATCAAATAAAACCAGTACAAATTAATTTGTACAGAGGTGGCACAGAAAAACACAAAAGTGTCATGTAGGTATATTTACAGACATTTAATGAGGCTTAGAGGTGGGATGAGTGTAATTAAATTCATAAATTCATGTTGAAATTATTATTTTTAAATTTAAAATTTTGAATATAGAAATATTCAATAATTTAAATAACTGAAATTATATTTTAAAAATGAAACTAAAACTGCCATTAGGTTGCGGCAAATCACTGATTTTATCACTGAATCATTAATTAAATTGATTCGTTCAAATGGCTGATTCATTCATGAATGAAGCAAGTGACTGTCTTTGTGAATGGGTAATTGAATCATTGACTCACTAGATTCGTTTAAAAACGCAGATTCATTCATAAATGAAACACCGCTGTGTTTGAATGGAGATGCGCAGCGGCTCGGCTGTGACTTTGTTTGAAACTATTTTTGTTGACAAAATAGAGCAAAATCATGCAATACTGTTATAGTCAGACAATGCACTTAATATTAACTTTTTGTTTATTGAAATCACTCATTGTTCTCATATGCCAACAATCCCCTGCTGCTCGGTCACAAAATGATGTATGTATCCTTGCGCTTTTTTAAGTGGGTATACTGAAAAATACAGCGTATACCTGCGTGTCACATAAACTACACCACTGAACCCATAGCAGATCTATACAGGTGGAGCTGGGGAAGGTGGAGGGTTTCAGAGAAACTCTGAAAGCACGCTACAAAAATCTCAAGTGAACGCTAGCCAGCCATATAAATGCAAGGCAGTAAGCTCATTGGCTGCATATGCAACATGAACCAATCAGCTTGTGCCAAGTCGTTTAACTCTCTGAATATCATCAGTTACATTAACCCTTCAGTCTGCGCCATCTAGAGTTTCATGACTGAACTATACATTTGTAATTACACATTTGTAATGATGAACTTGCAATTTAATACATTAAAATATATATTAAAATATAAAATAAGTACTTTATATGTGCTTTAGTATGTTAGTCAACACATCAAAATAAGTATACTTCTTAAAAGCATAACAAAAAATTATTAAAACAATGAGTTCAAATATACAAACTTTTAATGTAACATTATTACAAAATGAACTTTTGATGTGTGTTAAGAAAGAGTCATAATATTTTATTATTACAGTTTTTTAATATACTTTCAACTTCTGAATTACACTACAAGTGCACATTCAGTACAATTAAGTGCACTTGTTTTTCATAAAGAATGTACTATATTCTAAGTATTACGATAATTTTGTACAAGGAATGGACTGATTATCTTCCCCTTGACCATAACTCTTAAATCTGATTTGCACAGGTGCATGTTGCAACACTATTTATTAGAACTGTTTACAGTTAAAAAAACATTACATAACATGTGTTAATGACTTATAAGTTATTAATGAAAGTTATTAAAAGTGTTACCAAGGAAACTCACAGTTTGATATTAAGTCAAACAAAACAACCCTTTCCCTAATTTGCAGAAAACAAACATCATCAGAAACCATATTCTATTCTCCACAAATAAAATTTGCCTGAATGTTGTTTGTTATATCATTACTGGCACTCTGCCACTGACTAATTTCCACAATTTTTTTCCATGGATGCGTATGGTCAAAGCTGTATAAATATCACTAATATGAGGCACAATGTTTGATGAACATTATTATCATGAGCAAAATGTGACTGAAAGCATCTGTAGCCCTTCAGGCCACATTAATTCTGAGTCACATCGCCCTTCTGTTGGATTTGTAGTTAGTAAAGAGTTGCATCTACATATCAAAGCATCTACTGAACCCCTCAAGAGAACAGGGAAAAAAAAAATAATAATAATGAGGGTCAAACAAAGGCCTGATATATTGACAGACACGCATAGGCTACTACAACCACAAATGGTGAGAATATAGTTAATCGTTACTGAAACCAAGAACAAACTTCAAAACAGAACATACATTTGTGAGGGAGAGAGCAAGTATGTGTTTTCCGTACACAATAACACATAATTTTGTGCCAAAAAAAATAAATAAATAATTATTATTTTTTTTTTTTCTCCTATTGTTTACTATATTTATTTACTTGGTCAGTGTTGTTGTGGGTTTTGGTTCTTTCGCTGTTGTCAGCTGTAAGGACCTTTGAATGAACTGAAATCGTTTGGCGAAGTGATATGGACATGGAACTGCTGCCTGGAACTGCTTTGGCCATGCATTTCACTGAAAATAATTGCACACCTTAGAATGCCCGTCAGTCAGTCAGATTAACCCTTGTGCATCAATAAAAAAAGTTACACTTAGGTGCATAGTGGACATAAATGTCCAAGTTAAAAAAAAAATGGTCATAAAAATTGGAAGCTTGGAACTTAACTTTGGTCTCATTTTAAAGAAGACCCATGGCAGATTATTACTGACGTAAAAAATGTTTAAAAAGTGAAACCAAAAAAAAGTTATACAGGTTTAAGTTTATGAAAATGATTTATGAACAATATTTTATATTTTATTTTATGAATATTTTATATATGAAACATGTTGAACTCTAAACCTGCTAGAAAATGAAAGCCATAAATCTAAACAAGTTGTGTGCCAAATTTGAGGTTGATATCTCAAAAAATGAGCTTTCAGTAAAATTTTGTTTGGGCGCAGTACCAAATTTTCCCCATTAGATGCCAGCAAAACTCCGCTGGTGCACACAGTGGTTGGATTTGTGATTTACAGTAGAGTTTCTCTCTCTCAATTTTTACAAGAACACACACACAATTTTTTTATGACACACATACAAACCACACTCTGACATCTATACCAACACACCCACACAATTATAGCTGCATTATTTTCCAGTTGGCTCTATAATATGCAGAACCAGAAAACAGGAATAAAGCAAGTATTTGCTTTATAGACCCTTTATAGACCAAACCTGAAAAAATGGCACCATCTGGTAAAAAATTCAATTTTGAAGCCTTGCCAACAGAATGAAAGCCTATTAACAAAAATTGCATCATTATACAGTTAAGCGGCACTGTGATGAAAAATAGCGGTTTTAATGGGTTTCAATGGGGACATTTTTTTCCAAAAGGCGCTGAGAGGAACAATTTTGTGTACCTAGTGCATAAAAATTTTAAGCTTGGGAGCACAGAGTTAAGTTTGGTCTCATTTTAAAGAAAACCAATGTCAGATTATCACTGAAGTAAAAAAAAAGTTTAAAAAATGAAACAAAAAAAGTTATAGAAGTTTAAGTTTATAAAAATGCTTTATGAACAATATTTTATATAAAATATATATATTATGTTACATGTTGAACTCTAAACCTGCTAGAAAATCAAAGCCATAAATCTAAACAAGTTGTGTTCCAAATTTGAGGTTGATATCTCAAAAAAATGAGCTTTCAGTAAGATTTTGTTTGGACGCAGTACCAAATTTTCCCCATTAGATGCCAGCAAAACTCTGCTGGTGCACACAGTGGTTGGATTTGTGATTTACAGTAGAGTTTTTCTTTCTCAAATATTCTAAGCACACACACAATTTTTTTATTTTTTATTTTTTTTATGACACACATACAAACCACACTCTGACATCTATACCAACACACCCACACAATTATAGCTGCATTATTTTCCAATTGGCTCTATAATATGCAGAACCAGAAAACAGGAATAAATCAAGTATATTCTTTATAGACCCTTTATAGACCAAACCTGAAAAAATGGCACCATCTGGTAAAAAATTCAATTTTGAAGCCTTGCCAACAGAATGAAAGCCTATTAACAAAAATTGCATCATTTTACAGTTAAACGGCACTGCGATGAAAAATAGCGGTTTTAATGGGTTTCAATGGAATTAACACAGGCAAAATTATATATATATATATATATATATATATATATATATATATATATATAAAAACTAAAAAAAATAACTAAAATGGACAAAAATGTCCATAAGGGTGCACAAGGGTTAAATCATTCAACAGCCTTGTATTATAACAACAATGTTTTCAGTTTGATCTTTTCCTCACACAAAGCTAATAAAAAATAATAAATAAATAAATAAACAAACAAACAAAAAACAAACAAATAAACTTGGGATGAAAAAACTTGTGATATTCCATTCATATCCCATCTACTTTTTAGAGTTTGGTAATAGAAAAATCACCATCCATTTTTGTTATATGGAAAAGAGCGGCGTGGACATTCATTAATGCTTCTTTTTCTTTTACAGAAGAAAGAAACTAGTATGTAGAGAAAAGGACATGAACGTGTGTAAATGATGACCAATTTGTCATTTGTTTCATTTATAATCTCCATGTTATACCTCTTATTTGCTTGGTCAGTGTTGTTGTGGGCTTTGGTTCTTTTGCTGTTGTCAGCTGTAAGGACCTTTGAATTAACTGAAACCGTTTGGCGAAGTGATATGGACATGTAATGCAGCCAAGACCTGCCTGGAACTACTTTGGCCATGCATTTCACTGAAAATACCCATTACTAACACATTACTTTTTTTTTTTTTTTTTTGCCCAAACAGTGTGAAATGTCCCAAACATGGCAATTACATTATTGAATGTTAAATGTTTAATAATATGGGAATGATTGTTTTTTATATGAAAAAACAAATGCTGCCATGACTTATCGATCATTATATCATAATCATTACACACACACACACACACACACACACACACACACACATTTGTTTTCCATTACTTCATTATCTCTTTAAATTAATTAAACCAATTTCAACTTTAATTTTTAATCAAGTGTTAATCAAGTTGAACACGATTTTAAATTGATTTTTAAAGTCAGTTTTATATAATTAATTAATAACTTTTCTTTAAGTGGAAATTTTTTACTGTGTGTGTGTGTGTGTGTGTGACTGAAGATAAAACTTTCCAATGTAAGGAGTGAATTTATTTCCTTCTAAAATTAATTCTTAGGCCAAAACCCAGGAACTCTCGCAAAGACAGATGCCATACAATAAAGCCACAAAACTAATCTGGAGAAGAGATCTCCAAAGACAACAAAAAGCCCCAATCTCGTTGCTCATTTACGACCTCCTTCTCCCCCCTGCCATCTCTGCCTCTCCCTTTTCCCCCCAAAAGGTTACACTCAAAGTTCATTAAGAATATCCATATGCCACAAGTGTTATATCTTGTGAATGTTGTTTTTCCCTTTCATGTTTGGTATCATTTTAAAGGTCTCTGTGCGATTGGTAAACTGGTCTCAATTTCACAGCAATCACTTATATTATGAGAAATATTGAAAACTTTTGTAGAATTGTGTTCTACTGAGGAGGGGGTGTGTCCCCCTTTAGGGGTCTGCGGGAATGTTTATCCATCTTCATCCAGGTGCGACCCTGGAGCACTAGAACCAAAAACACCAAAAGGTCTTTTATGTTTTTACAACTGATCTGAAGCTTTGTTATCTGGGTATATAAGGGAGGTGACAAAACACTACTTTGCGACTCTGTAGCCAGATCAGCCCGTAGTGTGGATTATATTTCATATGCTCTATACTATGTATCTTCCTGAAGTCAAGTATACATTTTTACTCTTAGATTCGTCTTTGAGCCACTGATATTATGTATTGTTTTATTTTTGAATTGGCTTCTTATTGTTTAATTATGTAATTAGCATGACACAGTTTTACCTGACAAATAAATGTTAAATTTTGATTTATTCTGAACTCTCTTGAAATCATTATGACTAGTAAACTGTGAGGAGGCTTTTGTTACTGCAAATTTACGGCCAGGATAGGTCAAACTAAAGGCTCATGAATGATAGGAGCAGTAGGCACGTCATCTGAGACTTTCTGATTTCTGTCTATCACCGGTGTTAGTAAGTTGTATGGGAAAGGACTAAATGAACTACACTTTTTGCCATAAGCAAGCAGTAGGTGGCAGGCAAAACGGGTATTAGTCTACCAACATCCTCTGACTAGCATCAGACTGGCGAGTTTGTGAACGTAAGATCCGCGTAAGGCCAACGTGAGATTTAAAAGAGACATTGGTTCCCCAGTGAACGGATAATTGAAAGTATAGTGAGTCCGGAATAATCAAATATCTAAATTAATATGCAATCGATGTCTGTGATCAGTTTTTAATATTGTCTAAATTTAACGATCACTAGAAATTGGAGTCAGATTAAGCACGGAGCTAGACTAAAATCGGAACTAAATCCAGATAAACTCAGAAGCGCAAGTAAAAGACCAAACATGCACTAAACCTTCGACCAGGCCTCTGGATTCCGCTGTTTGGGCCAGCGGGAGGAGCCTTACACCAATAAGGACTCATTTGTTAACTTTAGTTACTGCATTGATTAACATGAGCTAAGTATGAACAATAGATTTTTACAACATCTATTATACATGCATTACATTGTTAATGTTAGTTATAAAAAATGTTCATTGTTTGTTCATGTTAGTTCACAGTGAATTAACTAAAGTCAACAGATAAATTATATGTATTAGTAAAAAAAAAAAAAAAAACTTGGGATAAAACAGTTGGTAGGTTGATAAATGCTATAGAAGTATTGTTCATATTAACGACTGTAGTTAACTTATGTTGACAAATGAAATCTTATTGTAAAGTGTTACCCAAAAATATAATCTATATTTGTTGATTTTCAAATAAAACTGTACAGCATTTTTCACCATAAAGATTTACGGAGAATACAGCCATACAAAACTCAGTAAGTAAGCTTAACATCACAGACACAACACAAGCACAAGGTTTTCTTGCAGATTTTGCTGTTACAACTTATGTGCTGTGACATGTTCGTCAACGGGGCTGTGAAGTTAGGTACAAGCTGTGCCCTCGTTCACTTTGTCCTTTTAAAAAAGGACAAAGCATGTTGAAACCATAGACTGTAAAAAAAACATGGACGTAGTGTCTGTGACGTCACTTGTAGGTTTCTGAAGCGCATTTTTGAAGCCTAAACTGGGCGGAGCCGACCGCCGCCATCTTGGCAGCGCGTCACCGTGCGTCACTCTTGGATAATCGAAAATGGGCAAAAAGGCGGGACATGGGTGAAGCTGAGGCACTAAAACCACGCCCGCCTGACTCGACAGCAGTGCTGCCGTGCAAAGACAAAAAACCATAACTTCGTTTTTGGGCGAAAATTAGTTATTGATAATTTTGGGATATTCATGACCTCCTTTATCATGTGTATTAGTATCTTGGAGAAAAGTCCAGGAGAAACCAAGGCAGAACACAGTAACATTAGCCTATAACATCAGTTACCGCTCTTTGACTTTGTTTTGGAAGCTCACATTAAGTAACGGTGCTCTGCCTTTGTTTAACCATTCGTCAATATTACTGTGCCAGCCTGGAGCTATATGGTATTCTGCCTTTGTTTTACTGTCCATAAAAATCTGCGGGGTTTAAATTACAGTGTAACTTGTGTACTTTCATATATCTGTCGGAACTTCATTAGACAAACAAATTAGATAGATTGCGATCTAACAAACTGAAACAAGCAACGACTAGGTAACTTGGCAACAATAACTAATCGTAAATAATCTTTTAAGTTTTTTTTTTTTCTTTTTATAATGCAGATTATTCACTCAGTGCCAGCTGTCAGTCTGGGGCTGCACACTTCTGCACATGTGAGGACTCGAACACACATAAAACTAGTAACAGTTCACAATAAAATCCTTTTCCTACCTTTTCTTGTAACTCGATAAAATCCATTGATGATGAATGTCATCGGAGATGTTTAATTCACAATCATTCTGAGCATTATTCCTGCTGGCGTTCACATCAATCCACAAGTCGTTCTTATAGGTTAGGCTATTTTCATTCAATTCGATGTAAAAACAATAGGCTTAGTATGTCTAGCATCCTATTAGCGAACATTGCAAATAAATTGGTTGCAAAACAGTATCCACTCACGTTTAACTTTTTTCTGGTTGTTACGGTCAGAAAAAAAACAAATACTAACGTTATATGTTATAGAGATAGCGATCATTAGATTTTATACAGATGTTACTATAATAATTCTGTAAATGCTGATCAGCACCCAAATATTCTATATAATGTGGAAGTTACTGCATTTTGTCTTGGCGTGACATCTCACTTTTTGCAGACAGTGCAAAGGCAGAGTACAATAACTTCAAAATAGACGTAAAAATCAAGACTGAAATTATTTTCATTAAAACATCTAATTGCCAGATTTCCAGTGTCCTACCTATAATTATAAATATAACTATAATTATAAAAATTTTAAAGCCATTTTTCTAAGTTTCACACTCAAGCGAGTTATGATCTTTTGCTTTTTGTGGAGCAGAGCAGCAATCCACCTGTCACTCAAGTGGCCACGCCCTTAATTATGCAGAACTTAAAGGCTTAATATAATTTAAACGGATAAGTTATAAAAAAATTCACCCCCTCACAGTTGTCATGAAGGGCAAAATTACCTATACAGACTAAAACAACTTTTTGTACCAGGCTGTAAACATATTTTTTCTGCTGTAAAGTTCAGCATTTTAACATGAGAGGTCTATGGGACTGACTCCCTTTTGGAGCCAGCCTCTAGTGGCCAGTCGATGAATTGCAGTTTTAGTCACTTCCGTGTTGGTTTCACGAGAGAGAGCGGGAAGTTGCCGCTTGGTAGAAACACACCTCTGGTCCTCACGCTCGGCTCAAACATTCTTTTGTTGCCTTCAAAAAGCCATAACACTACAGAACATAAAGGAAGACCACTGCAAATCATGACAGAGCCCTTCTAAAAAAAGTAATCCACGGCTGTCCTTCAGCCTGCAGAGAAAATTGTATTCTTGCTGGAAATTGTGTTCTTTCTTTGAGTTTTACCCAATCATTCAATACATAAAGCAGAAGACACAGAAAATGTTTAAATGCATTGAGAAGGCTAATTTCCATCTGATCTGTCCTCCCTGACTAATAATGTCTTACATCAAAATCAACAGACACAGAAAGATTTGTTTTTCTTCTTCTATTCAACTAGTCCATCCATTTGTTCCAAAAGAAATGCAGTTAACTATTTTAACTATTTTGGTGGCTACTGTAGACATCACTGTAGATGCAAACTATTCTGTGATTATTTCAATGTTTGTGACATACATAAAAATATATTTTTTGTGACTGTGAGGTTTGTCAATAGTATCACAGCCTTTGCTGAGTATGTTAAAGCATTAAAATATTGATCTGTTGAAAAAAAAAAGCCAAACAGATTTAAAATTTGACATTGTGTAAATTACACTATATCTGTCTATCTTATTTTATTTTATTTTACCGTGATAGAAATAAGCTTCAATACACAGAGTTATAAGAACCTCCAGACAAAAGTAGATGATCAGAGATGCTCAATATTATGAGTGTTAGTATAAGGCCAGTGCCTTTATTTGTTTCACCCAAGGTGTCTTTTCTCAGGAAGGATTTTTTAAGGTCTTTATTTTCAGACAGTGAAATGGTTTTGCAGGGTTTGACAGTGGTGGTGTAGTTTTAGGATTGCCACTGACGCACAACACTACTGGTTTAATAAAGATGGAGTGTTTTACATTCATCAGAAGAACTGCTGTGCCACAACACGCCATCTGACGTGACTGAGTTTGACAGCAGCAAATGGACACAAAAGCAGTCGTGCAGGCTGTAAATTAATTTAATTTCTCTTTAAACATGAGCCTTTCTGAGAAATGTGTTTGCTGAACAAAATTACTCTCACTTTAGACTAAAAAGGTACTGCAAATCATAACTGGTGTGTCTTGAAATTATCACAGCATTCTGCTATAGAGCAAAAACATTACTGCCTGCTTTTTGAGCATCACCGCTTCAGAAGTATTTTTCCATTCATTTTCTCCATAGGGATTCCAAATATTTCTTCAATAAAGAGCTCCAAGCCATCAAGCATTACAAACTTTGATTTTAAGAAAATAAATGTTTGAAGGTCAAAAGGAAAAAAGAAAAGAAAAATAATATAATGGCTCTTCTGAGGGAAAGAATGTGCAAATCAACATTCAAATCAAATCAGATGTTAGGGTACAATATAAAACGTATTTTGAAAGTGTTTACACTAATAATTTCAATATAGAGTCAATTTGTTGGCTCAAAGTAATTAAGTAATCTCTGGTGGTGACCATTGTGGTAATGAATGAAAACAAAGCGGCTGGTAACAGTTGTAAGTTGATTCATATGCAAAAAGAAATGTGATTTGAAAAGAGTTTACTAATGGAATCACGTCAAGTGCACACTTACAGGTAACAACATATAATAAACTATAGCTCTCTGTATTTTGACTCAAAAGGGTCATGTTAGTGTTCAAAATCTTATTTCTGTAAATGCACTTCTAGAGCCTGATAAAATACAAATTCCCAAGCAGCCCAAAAATAAAGTGTACTCCACAAAAACTCACCTGAAGGTCATCTGAAAAACTTGTCCCAGGATCACCTGTTGAGATTTGTTATTGTACCCGCGGAGCATCTCGCTGAAGAGCGTGTCGTTGAAGCGTGAGTCTTGTTTCGGGCACTTTGGCCCTTCGCAGTGATCAGCCAGAAGAAGACAGGAGCGGCCGTCAGCGGCAAGCTTGTATTCCTGCACACATCTGATCACACACACAGTGACAGTGTTGAGATTGCATTCAGATAATAAAATGTTAAGTGAATATATGTTAAATGGATGTTTATCAAATAACTGGATGAGCTTTATGTTAATACAATACACATTCATATCAGCTGAATTCTGTAATGTACTGTGATGCAGACTTTTTGCAGAAAAATGCAGAAAAAAAGGGGGGGCATATGATAATGTCACCATTCTGTGGATGGACATAAGTGCTCTTTACTCTCCTTGCATTCACATTCATGCACGTGTGTTTTCTCTCACCCGCAGAACATGAGCACATTGCTGGACGTTGGGTCATCAGGAAGAGGAACCAGCTGCTGAAGACACAGCTGCTCACAGCCTCCATTGAAGCCATCCGTACAGTCCGTTCCCAGAGAGTAATCATAGCAGCCTGAACCGTCCTTCATCGGCCTCAGTCCTTCTGGGCACTGCGAATGATTTGGGATGAGAGAGATGGACACAGAGATCATCATCTGCGTGCCGGTTTGGACTTTCTGTTACCAGGTAACCATCAAAACTTTTGAGACCACATGTACTGTGTTCTCAGTGGGGAGTTATTATGTGATGAACAAAGCAGTTTCTCAGGAAGGAAAGGGTGTTAATGAGGGTTGCCAAGGCAGCGCCATAGAATTCAGGAAAAGATCCACCGCCTCAATAAGACACCCATTAAACAGACATGTCAAACTGACCGGCCCACATATTCTGAAACAAGACAAAGTCAAGCTGGACTGTTATGTTTTCTTACTTGTGCAAAAGTAGCGCATTGTGGGTGTTTGTCACAGTGTTGTCTTGTGGTTGCTAGGGTATTCTATGCTGTCAAATTACACAACCAAGTCAAAAGTCACACTGCCCTTGCACACGCTGCAGCTAAATTCAGTTGTCAGTTCACATTCTAGAGCTTGATGGTGTTCTGTACACACAGTTCAGTCATTTATGGGATTGAAAACTACATTCTACAACCGAACTGACTGCCGAAAAATGTGGGTAGTGACAACCACATTTACAAAAATTATGTGCTGTGTATAAAGAACCGAGCTTAACAAGTAGTTAATGACAAATTTAAACATGTATCAGAGTTGTGTCTTTTCTGTAGTGGCAGCACAAGAAATCACAGGGTACATTTTGACTCATTAGTGTTGCCAGACCTTGCTAGAAAAAGCCTATAATAAACTCAAATCCAAATGTGTTATCTTGGAAATAAACAAAATATCATAGCCTGCATCTGCCTACTTTATTAACTCCATAGCCTGGATCACTTTATGTACCAGGCCCAAACAACAAGCCCAAAAGATGCTTTATAAAACAGATAGTTCCGGTCCTTGATTCTGATTGGTTGAGCCACGTTCGAAGCCGTTGTAAATTACACTACAAACCTACACCTTTGTTTACTTTGTGTGCTGCTTGGCAACCGCTTTGTTGCAAACACAACTGTTTCTGAGGAACTACACGGTTTGGTGAAAGAATACTGTTTTTATTAATATCATTACACTTTATTTGCTTTGTTTTATTTTGTGAAACCTTACTACGTATATGGAATAACCGTTTTATAAAAGCAATAAGCCCTGTGAAGCCGTGGTTTACAGTGAATTTATAACAGCTAAGGGGGTTTTAGGCACAACAAAGCCCCTTAGCTGTTATAAATTCACTGTAAACCACGGCTTCACAGGGCTTATTGCTTTATAATAATAATAGGTGGATATGGCAACCCTTCAAGAGCGTGCTCTTTCTAAACATGAACAAAACACGATAGCTCTGTTGATGGTGGTTTAGTTAAAATTCCCAAACATAATGAGTCTTTGGTTGCTGTATTATTATGTTGGTTAAAAGTGGCAGACACCAAACACACTGGACCCCAGAACATTGCTATGGTGACCATAGTGTCAATCATCACAATTTCAAGAGTGAGTTCTGTTCCATACACACACACACAAAACAATAATTTAGGGGATTCGCATTCGTATTTAAATGCGGTTGTCATGAAACTTTACAATATGTATGTGACCTTAGTGCTTGCTATTCTGTACACACACAGGTCAGCAATCTACAAGAGTGACAACCAAATTCTACAAACTACAACCCTGATAATGCAGATAGTGGCATCCACATTTGCAGACATTCTATGCAGTGTGTACAAAACCGAACTCAACAGCTAGTTGTTGATGTATTTAAATGCATATCAGAATTGTGGTGCAAGAAATCGCAGGGAACGAGGTACATCTTGACTCTGTGTTGCCAGATCTTGCCATAAAAATGCAAATAATAACAAGCCTATAATAAACTCAAACTAAAATATCTCTACCTGCATCTGCCAACATTATTATCTCCATAAACTGGATCGGTTTATGAGTCAAGCACAAACAACAAGCCCAAAGACGCTTGATAAACATTGCTTATAATATGGACATGGCAACCCTTCAAGAGCGTGCTCTGTGAAGCAGCTTTTTACACATAAACAAAACACAATGGCTATGCCAGCATTGGTTTAGTTAACATCGCTGAACATAATGAGCCTTTGGTCACTGTAATATTACATTGATCAAAAATCACAGCTAGAAGTGCCAGAAGTGTGAGACGGCAGAACGTTGCATACAAAACGGTAATTTAGAGGATTCACTCCCATTTAAATGCAGTTGTCAGCCATGAAACTTAGTGTGTTCATGGCAAGTGAACAGCATATGAACAGCAAATGATCTTCTTAACAGCGATCACAACATTCCACAGGCCACAATCAACAACCTGATCAACTCTATGCGAAGGAGATGTGTTGCACTGCATGAGGCAAATGGTGGTCACACCAGATACTGACTGGTTTTCGGACCCCCCCGGACCCCCCCAATACAGTAAAACTGCACATTTTAGAGTGGCCTTTTATTGTGGCCAGCCTAAGGCACACCTGTGCAATAATCATGCTGTCTAATCAAAATCCTGATATGCCACACCTGTGAGGTGGATGGATTATCTCGGCAGTGGAGAAGTGCTCACTAACACAGATTTAGACAGATTTGTGAACAATATTTGAGAGAAATAGGCCTTTTGTGTACATAGAAAAAGTCTTAGACCTCTGAGTTCAGCTCATGAAAAATGGGGGCAAAAACAAAAGTGTTGCATTTATAATTTTGTTCAGTGTATATATATATATATATATATATATATATATAGGTCTTAAAATTTGGAAAATAAAATCTCAGACAACCAACAACACATGACATATTGCATGGCGTCATTATTTATTTAACAAAAATGAAGCCAAAATGGAAAAGCCATGTGTGACAAAGTTAGGACACCCTTACTGTTAACATAGGAATTAAGAGGGTAAGTAGCAGTCAGGCACTGCTAAACAAATGTCTTTGATTAACTGATCATCAGCAAGTGTGAGCACCTCTATGAAAGCAGAAGTTTTGGCAGTTTGCTGCTCTGAAGCCTTTAGGTGTGTGTTAACACAATGCCAAAGAGAAAAGACATCAGCAATGATCTTAGAGAAGCAATTGTTGCTGCCATCAATCTGGGAAGAGTAATACGGCCATTTCCAAACAATTTGAAGTCCATCATTCCACAGTGAGGAAGATTTTTCACAAGTGGAAGACATTCAAGTCACCAGTCCTCCCAGGAGTGGACGTCCCAGCATATTCACCCCAAGATCAGACCGTGTAATGCTCAGAGAAATGGCAGATAACCCAAGAACTTCACCGCAGACTCTACAGGCCTCAGTTAACATGTTAAATGATAAAGTTCATGACAGTACAA
Organism: Tor tambroides; assembly: GCA_021397915.2. Classification (NCBI taxonomy): domain Eukaryota; kingdom Metazoa; phylum Chordata; class Actinopteri; order Cypriniformes; family Cyprinidae; genus Tor; species Tor tambroides. The sequence goes on along the minus strand of JAFVLL020017907.1, from coordinate 3,037 downwards.
TTAGAAAAATATGGGACAAGTATGACATGTTTGAAAGGCTTACCAGAAGAACGCCTCTTCTATCTAAAACAAAACAAAACATTAGAACAAACCATAAGACTTCTAGAACAACGTCCTTTGAACAGATGAGACCAAAGTGGAGATGTTTGGCCATAATGCACAGTGCCACGTTTGGTGAAAAGAATCAAGGTGTTCAGTAGCCCATTCAAAGTCCAGAGCTCATCCTGACTTAAATGCTGTGGTGAGAGCTGTGCATAAACAAATGCCCACAAACCTCAATAAACTGGAGCAATGTTGTAGAGACGAGTGGGCCAAAATTCCTCCAGAATGATGTGAGAGACTGATAAAGTCATACAGAAAATGATTACTTCAGGTTATTCCTGCTAAAAGTGGATCTACAGGCAATTGAATCATGTCCTTAGTTTGTCACACATGGATTTTCCATCTTGGCTTTAATTTTGTTAAATACATAATGACATGGTGCAATATGTCATGTGATGTTGTTCATCTGAGGTTTTATTTTCTAAATTTTAAGATGTGCCAAGGACCAGATATATACAGTGTATATATATATATATATATATATATATATATATATAGATATAGATATATATATATATATATATATAGATGTAGATATATATATATATATATATATATATATATATATATATATATATATAGATATATAGATATATAGATAGATATAGATATAGATCAGCAGGAGTTCAATTTATCTGGAAACTTCACTTAGGAAAGCTGTTTCAAACTCCTAAAAACAAACATAGTTTAGCCCTGATTTTGTTCTAAATGGCATCACACCAGTTCATTCTTCGATTTCACTTGAAGTGTATCAGGGCCTTAAAGCACAGTAAGTTGTAGATGACTGTGAACGTGCGTGGATGCACGCTCTTCCTTTAAGACTGTCACAGGCTACACTCTAATTCTTCATAAGCAGTTTGTGTTTGATGTAAATCTTGATGTGTTTACTCTTTGCTTGGGGGCTCCCTGATCTATTATGCTGAAGAATCTTCGCTGAGAGAGCAGTTTGGCGTTAAGGGATGCTGAAGCAGATAGATAGCCAGTGAAAGAGATACTGGAATAAGTTGACAGTCAACATCAGCACTCGACAAGCTTCACATTCATTACATGCATCACATATCTGTCCCGCGGGGAGCTGGAAATGTGTGCAAATATAACATATGAGGCGTCCATCTGTTGATGATGAGATAATGCAGACTTGACGCTTTGAGCTTAGCATTTATGACCACACAGCTTTCATATGAATATATGGATGTCTGTAACAAACACGCAGATGATCTAATCAACAACTGAAATGACAACTGTAGTCTGATAGTGTTAGCATCACAAAGTATTGTCTTGAAGTGCTACTAACCGACATGAGAGGATGAACAACCATGAAAGGTGGTGTCTGTAGTGTGGCTCAGGTGACAAGATGGTGAATCTCATGAATAAAATTGCATAAAAATAATAAGATTGATTGACATATTAATGCTTTCAAATGCAGGATGAAAAAAGCATTACAGACATTCTTTCATGCAGTACTTGAACAGTGTTTGCTTGCCTTAGCTGAAGATGAATCCAGTCATGATGTATATGATTATCAAGTTATAAATATCTGTATTTATATTTAAAGAATTATTCCATATGAGTTCATATGCAATTTCATTGAGCACACAGTGTCACTCCCAGAGAGCCGCCAGAGACTGTGAACCTCAAGACCAAAGGCCTTAGATTGGATGAATTCAAAGAAAGCAACAACAACATCAAGCGAGAAATAAAAGAGCAGTGCTTCAAAGCACATCAGGAAAATAAGCAGATTTTTTTTTTTTTTTTTTTCTTTAAAGGTGGGTGCACAGGGATATTTGCAGTGTTATGGTGCTTTAGTTATTTTAATGGCATATTGGAAGTGGGTCAGCAGGGTGAGCGCACTGTATCATATAACACACACATGATAATATAGACTGAGATACTCTTCATATTGACCCGAGAAAGGATCGGAGTCATAGGACAGCATCAGTCCTGTGTCTGTAATATAATATTCATCAGAGTGCTGTCTATGGATGCATCAGTCTTTCACACATGCAGGAATCTCTAACATTCTCCCACAAGAACAGGGTGCTACATTTTTTAAAATCTGAGTTCAAAGTAGCAAACTCATGGCATTTCAGCTCAAAACCTGCTGTCATTCTGGTTATACATCTTCTTTCACCAAAACAGCCCTGCTCTTAGTACTAATAATATGGTCAGTAGTACATATGTGACCCTGGACCACAAAACCAATCATGAGGGTCTTTTTTTTTAAATTCATACACTGAAAGCTGAATAAATAAGCTTTCCATTGATGTATGGTTTGTTAGGATAGGACAACATTTGGCCAAGATACAACTATTTGAATATCTGGAATCTGAAGGTGCAAAAAAATCGAAATATTGAGAAAATCACCTTTAAAGTTTTCCAAATGAAGTTCTTAGCAATGCATATTACTAAACAAAAATTAAGTTTTGATATATTTACGGTAGGAAATTACAAAATATCTTCATGGAACATGATCTTTACTTAATATCCTAATGATTTTTGGCATAAAAGAAAAATCGATAATTTTGATCCATACAATGTATTTTTGGCTATTGCCACAAATATATCTGTGCTACTTAAGACTGGTTTTGTGGTCCAGGGTCACATATAGTAATGCGCTCAGCTGTTTACTGTACTATTTGTGACCAGCCTGTGAAAACCTGGATACAGTCCATTCCGAGATAAAGAGTGTCAAAGTAGTCATAGCCATAAAAATGAGGAAAATATGTAACTTGTGCTTATTGCTGTAAATGATAGATTATATCAAGGTATTTGAAAGACAGGACTCAAATTTTCATTTATAACATGATAAATACTGAAATTAATGATTAATCAATTATTTATTTATATACAGTGCCCTCCACTAATATTGGCACCCTTGGTAAATATGAGCAAAGGCGGCTGTGAAAATAAATCTGCATCGTTTATCCTTTTGATC